>JASSUY010034767.1:0-70789 GCA_032466535.1 Forpus xanthops
AGAAGGCCACCAGATTGGTCAGGCAGGATTTCCCCCTAGTGAAGCCATGCTGGCTGTCACCAAGCACCTTGTTGTTTCTCATGTGACTCAGCATGCCTTCCAGGAGAATCTGCTCCAAGCCTTCGCCAGGCACAGAGGTGAGGCTGACTGCTCTGTAGTTCCCTGGCTCATCCACTTTCCCCTTCTTGAAAATGGAAGAAAGAAGCAATAAACTTTCAGGACTGCTACAATGACAGCATAATGGTCAGTTCTCGATAGTTTCTTTCCACTCTACAACCTGTTTGGTGCAGTTCAAGTACAGCAAAAATCTCTGCTTTGGAAAAAAGCCAGTTTGTCCAGTCTGGTCCATACACAGTCCGAGCATGTGAGGCTATGGGGTGGGAAATGGAAGAGACTCATGTGGCCTCCTTCTCCTCTCAAATTTATTGCTGATTAGCAGGAATTTAACCTAATCCACCACGATGGTTAAGCTCATTGCACTGCAGCTATCCTAAGTTTCTTTTAAAGTATGGTAAAAAAAAGTCCACAGCTAAAAATCTTACAGGTTTGAATTAAAACCAGGATTATAGGAACTTCCCCTGGCTCATCAAGCCACCACTTTGAAACATGTGCAAATAGGGTTAAGGACGAACACGTCCCTCTAGAAGAGAGGCAACCAAGGCAGACAACAGAAGCAAAGTAGAACTGTCTACAGGCAATGGCTTTCGAGTTTGGACACGACACGGTTCTGCAGTGTTAAAGAACTCCACACCTCCTTTGGCTGCAAAGTCCATCAGGATCCACAGGAGCGGTTCTGAAACACTGACTAAAACCAGCAACGGAAGGGAAGGAATGAAGGCATTAAAATGCAGGCAATGCTTCAAGAGTTGATCATCTGGCAATGCGGCTGACGGGATGGGAAGTGGAAAAGTTAAGTGCAGCATCACAAACGGTGAGGGCCTCTGCGAGGGGCCCGCGTGTGTCAGGCTCCAGACAGACAGTTAAAGGAGTCAGAGAGGAGCAATCACACGATCTTTTTGATGCTGTGCCGCTTGAAGCTGCCCGCGCTGCGCTGCTTCTGCACTTGGCTTGCAGAGCCGTGGCGCATCCTCCCGCTGTTGGTGTGCCCAGCGGTGGGTGACAGCTCCACATTCTCCTTGTCAATCCCTGGGGAAACACAAGGACTGGGGTTAACCTCACTGCATCCTGCAGCCCCAGAGGGGACCAACAGCCTGGACCAAGAGGGACACCCCAGATGCCACCAAATTCTGCTATGGTGACACCTGGAGGCTCATTCTAAGCACGGTATTGGCTTATATGTAACAACTTGTGTCCTGGGTTCAGCAGTAGCAGTTATTTTTTCTCCTTCTTAGTAGCTGGGGCAGCGCTGTGGTTTTGCCTTTTGGCCTGGGAACAGCGCTGATAACACCAATGTTTTTAGTTACTGCTCAAGCATTTACTCTGACCAAGGACTTTCTGAGCCGCATGCTCTGCCAGGGAGGAGGGGAAGCCAGGAGGAAGCAGAGACAGGACACCTGACCCAAACTGACCAAAGAAGTATTCCATACCACAGCATGTCATGCCCAGGATGTAAAAACTAGGGACAGGGACATGGAAGAGTTCACTGCTCAGTCGAGCTGGGTATCAGTCGGTGGGTGGTGAGTGGTTGTATTCTCTTCCCTTGTTGTTTCCCTTATCATTATTATTATTGGTGGGAGCAGCAGTGGTTTGTGTTATACCTTAGTTACTGAGCTGTTTTTATCTCAACCCATGGGAGTTACATTCCTTTGGTTCTACTCCCCATACCCCTGTGAGTAGGGGAAGAAAGAAGGGGGAGTGAGTGAGCAAACTGCGCGAGTTACGGCTGGGCTTAAACCTCGACAACTTGGAAGCCAGCTTTTGTGCTGGATAGACCCCAACATCTGACAGAGCAGAGTAATTAATAGCTCAGCAAACAGTTTCATATTTGTTTGACTCCAGAATGCAATGAGTTTTGACGCATAAACCCCTCCAAAGAAACAACAAGGCTGAGTGGCTACAAAAGCAGTGAATTCAAGAGGGACCAGAACAGCCACTGACCTGGGGAGTGCTGGGAGGTTGCAAGCGAGGTCATGGAATTGGAAAGGTTGAGGTTAGCAGTAATGCTCAGCTGGCTCTGCACTGCGGGGGGATACGGAGAGGTGGGCGTCAGGAGAGATTCTTCACTGGTTTCCTCATCAATTCCAGGCAAATATGTGTCAATCAAGGCATCAAGAAATTTCACTATGAGCTCAGCGTAGTCAGGGATTTGTGTTTGCTGCACATAGTGGGGGAAGAAGGAAGAGATTGGTTCTTTTCTCTAGAAATTCTGCAATTTGCCATGATCTGCATCCTTCTCGGAGCACCAGTGTGCTCTGTGCAGAACCTTACAGGGAATGTGCTTCTCTTACCTTAGAGAAGGGGCCAGCAAACCTCCACAATCCATTAAATCCAAAACCTACAACAACAGATCTCATGTTACCACAAACACACAGCTCTCGGCTGACAGAAACCAACTAGAAACTATGGAATTTCCCAGCCTTACAGGGTTAAACTTAAACTCATCATTTACCCCCACTCCTGGTCTGTATTCCTTCAAATTGCTTAGCAGACACAATACTGAGTTTCAGCTGCTTTTGACACACACAGCTGGTGTAGTACTCTGAATTTTTAGTGCACAATAGCAGAGAGCAGCTTTAATATTCATGGCAGCAGGGTTTGTAATATGCAAACTCTTCTGTTTACAAGAATATGACATTGGCAAGATGCCACATGGGACTGACTGAGTGTTCTATTTAGGGCTGCAGTTCCAAATCACTGTCAGTAGTAAATCTAACTTCAAATACGGCTGCTTTTAAAACAAGGAGATATTTACTCTGTAGGTAAGAAGTTTGGTATTGGGGCGGTGACTCTTCATGGTAGACAACGCTCTGAACGATCCCATGAATTGGATTCAACAAGTTTGGATCCTGGCACAGCGATAGGAGGGTATTGATCTTGGAATCCAGTAAATTGTGCCTGTAGGAAAAGAGAAGCAAGGCTTTTTTGTTCATTGAACACAAACAGAGCTGCAGTTCCCAATGACTTCAGCAAACAGCAGCTAAGGTGGGATTTTTAAAACCTCAGTGTCTTCAGAAGTACAATGCAATTCCTACACGCATTCAGTGCAACGCTTCCAAAGGATGCACCCACAATGTGACCCATTGAAGCATTCACCTCACAATTTACATTGCAGAGTTTCATTATTTTCAAGCAAAAACCAATTCACTGGATTTGGGAACATTTCAGAGCTGCAGTTTCAAAGCAGCTTTTTCACCCTGTGGCAGTGTTCCCTCACTGGGCCTTGTTAATACAAATGCCACTTACTTATAACTGTGGTTTCAATAACTCACTCAACTTGTATGTGCTTTGCCCATTTGTAAAGCCAGAAAACAGCAGCATGATTTTTACATCATGCTCAGGTCAGCTTTAGAAGTCTGCTCATCTGAAGTCCCAATGGTTGGGTTTCTCTTACGTAGACTGACTCCAGCAAATACTACTTTTAACAGGTATCTCAAGAAACACCAGAGTGCCCTGACCTGTGCTTTGAATCAGTTTTGACTGGCACGTGGATTGCTAAGTACAAAACCTGAGTGTGACTGGGGTGAAGCACCAGCAGCAGCAGCGGTACCTGAGGAGGCCTGCTCTAGGAAGAACATTGGATTACTTTAACATAGGGGAAAAGGACAAATCTCAAATTGCTATGGATGTTTGTCCCAGCAAGCCACAGACAGATGAGTAAGTCCCTCATACAAGTGTGTCCTGGTGCAGACCTCTGAAAGGAGGGGCCTTTAGAGAGTCCCCATGAACAGACGGTTGGATACTTACACAACAGGAAAGACCTTTGGGAAGACAACGCTGGCTTCTGCTAAATACTCGTACAGAATCCGCTGGTCAAACTCATCAGTAGTGTACTTCACTAATGTTGCCTGTTACAAAAAAAAGGGTTAAATGAGTGCACTTGTAATTGAGGTTGAGCAGTTATACACACACTTTGTTGTTGTCGTTTAAGGTTTTCTGATTTCTGAACAGCAGAAAGCAGCGTTACAAAAGATTAATCTGTGTCCTCTTGGGACGTGGAATGGAGTAATTTTGTGTGTAGGCAGGGAATAAAAGCAGTTGGCAATGGCTTCTACTTTGATAAATATTTAGATAGCTGTTTTTGGTCAAAAGTGGGCAACTGAATCTTTCTGAATTACCTCAGCAATGGCAACTGGATTGGTCCAGCTGTAGAAAGCACCATCATACTGTACCTTTGTTAATAGTCAATCATTGAAAAACTGAATTATGCTGGGATTCCAACAGCTTGCACTTCTTGACTTTATAAGTGTAATGTATTACTATCATTTTATCATATAGAATTAGCCTGTGATAATAATCTGTCAGAAAGAAAGGACAATTGTTGGACAAGTTCTACAAAGCAAGATGGAATCATGAAAATTCAGTATTTGCTCTCAAGGAGCATGTAAACACATTTCCAACAGTGATTCCTAGAAAGCTGCATCAAAGAAGCGACTTGCACACATCACTGATCCACGTGAAGTTGGAAACACTGCAAGGAGCATGCATAACATAACAGCCTCAGAAAATAACAGGGAATAGACAGAAAGAAACCTTACAAGAACCGTAAGCAGCAGTGCTTGTATTTTGGGGTCAGTCAGGACTTCTTCATCGAGTAGGACATTTGACTCGGACACAGAAACCTTTCGGAGGTGCGGGTGCTGCTGTGGTGATATTCTCTGGGTTTCTGCCAGATAAAAAAGAGCAACTCATCCAAAGCAAAAGCAACCCCAACCAGAACAGAACCAGCTCTTGCACAACAAACTCGGTCGTATGCAAACTTTGAGGTCACCAGCATTCCTAAGGTAGAAAAGCAACAGCTATGCTGGAATGCCGGCAGCACTGGACCGTTCCATGGGATGTGTTATCAAATGGTCAACAATAACCCCAATTTCCTCATCAGTGAAATACAGGCCCAGGGGTGGCAAGTCCCACGTTCCGGCTCTGGCAGCAGACTGCCATCAGACACGAGAGCAGAACCCTGGTCTTGCATTGCAATTGGGGGTGGGGGCACAGGAAGCAGATGTGGGAGACGATGAAGAGAGGCATTCGAGGCATTAGGTCATGTTCCATCTCCTGCAGGAATTTGCAGCCTGGGTTTGTTAACTTAGAAAAAGCCAGATTTGGTTTATTTCATTCCACTCCTGTATGTACAGCTTTGCAGCTGCAAACTGAGCAACTCTAATTCAAACCTCAGTTGCTAGTGATAGGAAGACCTTGCTCTCCAGAAGCCACTGCTGAGACAGATTTCTCCCTTACCTTGTAGTGTCCTAGGCAAATAAACACTGAATTTAGAAATAATTCTTTGTATGTGCATACAAAGCATTTATAATTAGTATTATTCTGAAAATGTTAGTCCTGTTTCTCACCCATTTCATAATCATTTTCGGCTACTCTCCTCATTTTGGGAGGCGTTGTGATTCCAGATTCCATGTCTTGCCTTTTAGGAGCCTTTGTGTCCGATATCAAATGGTCAAAACTTTTCCTTGTACCTAAAAACAATTTATCAGGCAATTAAAAACATTAAACCTAGATCCATATTCTAACTTTTCCTGATTTTCTGGCCACACTACTCTCCTATCTACAACGCATTGACAGGAATCTGGGGACGTTTGCACCATTTTCAGGGATGGTAAAGAAAATACGATCACACCATGCCGCTCTCCATCACAGGTTCCAAAATGCTTCACAGTATGTATGAAGGAAGCATGCAGTTTACTCAGAGATGTATGGTGGGGCATGCTATGGTTTCCTGGTCACCACATCACATCCAATAAACATGCCAAAATGTGACTACTGAAAATGAAGCAGTAACAGGATCATAATGAAATAACTCTCCTCTTCTGCCATGTACACCACGGAATGTAAAGGGTACCCACAAGTTACACAAAGCAACTCCTCCTGTTTCTCTGATACTGAGATTTTGCTTGTACACAAGATGCACTGAGAAGCCATGAATAAAAATCAGATTGCTTACAAAACATCTAAAATGTTTTGGGACCCTCTCTTCTAGCGTAGGACAGAGAACTCAACAGAGCAGCTTAGCTAAGGTATTTGGCTTCTTGGTTTTGCTGAAAGAGGGCTGGTGGCAGAACACTGGCACTATAAATCTTTAGTGTCTGGAGGATCTTTTTTAATTCCTTTTTACCTTTTTCCTCCAATTCAGCACACATATTTTGAGTGTCACTTTTGCTTCCCCCCTTTGTGATCAAAAGAACTGAGTTAGTCCTCTTTAGCTGTACAGTGTTCTGTAAACACAGTTAGTCCTCTCTACTGTACAGTGTTCTGTAATCACACTTTGTAGGAACTGCATAGGTTCCCCTGCATAGGGAATAAACATTTAAAGTCTGAACAAGTACAAGTATAATGTCTTGCCAGTAACGGTCCCTGGGGTACTCTGTAGACAAATGAGAATTAGTTATGTGAATAACCTAGAAGCTTTTTAGTGTTCGCTTGTGACGGCTGCCCCATATCCAAACTCATGGATTTTCGTGTTCGAGGGCTTATCTGTCCCACTGTCGGGTAACTGGCAGCCAGGTGTCTGTCTGACCCCTTTGGTGATGACCAGGGCTGATTTTCCTTTAGTGTCCTGAAAGTGCAGAGAAATTCAATTAAGAAAATCTTTAAAATTGTGCATATTTAGGCATAAATTGTTCAAACAGCCAAACTGCCCTGTATTAAACCCATCTTTCATAACAGGTTAATCTCCCCAAAACATATATAAAGAAACAGCAATTACTTTGCTTGCAAAACTGACTAGTGAAGGCTAACAATCTGATATGGATGCAATGCTGAAGAGATAAACAATAAAGCAATGAAAAGAACACAAGCACACCAGCCTACAGGGCAAGACAAAATTGGATGCTGAGAAGAGAGACACTAAGTGCTCCCCACTGAGAGAAACTGGCTTTCCCCATCACTTCAAGGTGGGTTTCTCAGCTTGTATCTGTGGCTGCATATAGACAGGCTCTAAGGTGTTGAGATTTTCCAATGACAAGGATAAAGTGACTAATTATAAAAGGACAAACAAAATTTTCTTCTAAAATATAAATGAGATGAAGTTAGGTCTTGTAGAAAGATGTTAGCAAAGAGATGAACAACCTCCAAAGCAGTTAAGCTCTGCAATAGCTTTACAGACCTCAGAATTAAATCCATATGAATTTTGATACCCAAATTTCTCTGTGACTGTTTTTAATATACCACAGGTCACCTCTGGATAATTTATTAAAGGAAACAGACACTGGAATATGTGTGAAGTATCTGAAAGTCAGACAACCAACCTATAGCTAGTGTCACTGTGATGGATGGGGTAGGTATCCATGGGAACATTCTCCACGGAAACATCTGTCAACAAGAGAGACTTCCTGTGCTTTAGGCTGCAGCGACTTCGAACTTCCTCAGACACCGTCAGCAAAGCTAAAAAGCCAAAGAGAGCCAATGTAAGTTTTGCACAGAGGCAACGCTGGAGGTAAGCAACGCTCCTGTGTGCATTTCAGCACGGTGTACTTACATCCCAGTGGTTGTCTTTGGTCTAATTAAAACCAGGTCATTTAAAAAGAATTCTAATTCCCACCCAGTAACAATTACATGACTTAAACACTTGCCCTCACATGCTCACAGTTTCTGTTTCTGGATCATTAGGAACTGGAACACCGTAAGGCACACACTGCAGTGCTTAAACCAAGAAACCTTCAGCCTCCCTGAAGGGTTTCCATTGCTGCACAGCAGCTCCCCTGTGGGTGAAGCCTTCAGCCCCCCACACGCTGTCTCTGATGCACCCCAGCCTAACCCAGCCCCTCGTCCACCCCAGTGACAAGTGTCTTCATGATGGTACAATTTTATCAACCAAAACCCATAAGAATTCCCACAAGAATCCATTCATTTTCAGTCAGCACAAATTGAGAAGAACGTTGGCTTGTTTGATTTTACCTGCCAGGTAAGCAACGCTCTGGGTGTTCACCTCAAACTTGTCACAGTTCCTGTGCTTGTTAACCAGAGCTAGAAGTGTGTGTAAAATCCTCACAGTTCTTGCTACAGTGGTAGGAGAAGGGTGCCTGTACCCTAAGAAATGAGGTTAAAAGCCAAATACTGTATTTATCATTCAATACGTATTTACGAAGCATTAGTATGTTCATTAGCATGTTCTCAGGACACTTTACATGAAGGGTAAGGAAGCACAACTCTAATAGAAGATGCAAGATGCATTCTTACCTTTCAGGAGGTGTCCCACTAGTGCAAAGTTGAAGTTGGAGTTGAAATTCAGCCCAACAAAATGGTCCATCTGCTTGCAGTGCCACTCAAGGGGTCTCCGGATCTCCATGAACACCTCTTCCGGGCTCTGACCAGGAAAAAGAAAACCCAAGAGTTGCTCATGACAGCTCCAGGTGTTCTTTTTACAGGTGACAGAGTAATTTTAAGAGCTTACACTGAAATACCAAGCACACATTTAAACACAATGCATCTGTACATTTCTGTTCCAGTTCAGAACAGAATTATATACATCTCAGTTTTACTGTTGGTATTACCCAAGTGGAACAATTCCTAATGCAAATTGCAGTTTTAGTTGCTTACCCAGTGTCCATAAGGACAAGGAGTTATGGTTTTTCCTGTATTAACAGATCTAACTGCTCACACAAAACCCACGTCAGCCAGAGCAGGTTGCTTACAGCTCACCTTGTCGTTGAATACGCGAAGGCTGTCCAGGGTGTGCAGATTCTGCTCAAGTAGGGCTGTACCTGCTGAGTACAGGTTTACTTCATCCAGCTGCAGCACTGCCATGGCTACCCAGAAGAGGGCCTTGTGCATCGCCGAGTCCTAGAGGGAAAGAGAAAGCCACGACTTTTAAGTCAGTTCCTGTAAATGAAAGACAAATGGGACTGACACATGGGTTTGTACATCGTTGCAACCCTTCCTGTAGCCAGTTCTGTCCTCAACCACATCCGTTCCAACACACAGATGTTCACATGAACCTGTCGTCTTCATGCACTTAACAGGTGAATAGGATAAAGTGAATTAATTTCAAGCCTTTTATTTCCCTCCAAGTCATTCCTTCCCTCTGATACTTCCCTTGCTCACAACACCCAGACACATCATGCCTCAGACCAGACTGAACAGAAACCTGTCCTTGGTTACCGGATTGAAAGCACATGTTGAAAATGGATTGCAACTCTGCACACAAAACTGGCCAGGCAATTTCTACTCCAGATCGAAAATGCACACGGGAGGAATGCAGACCTTGGGGTATCAAGCAGCAGATTTTTCTAGGAACAAGGTTTATGTACTAATAGCAGGTGCCTGAGGCTCTTCACTACTGGAATACTAATGGAACGCTGCTCGTATCACAGACTTGAAAGCACCCTACAGATGGCCAAGTTAGTGGCAAATCAGAGCAGGCTGACATTTACTACAAGCCATGCCCTGACAGTCCTGTACTGGCAAGCAAACATTTAGAGCCAAGGCTGAGAACCTTCAGACAGCCGCTGGCAGCCTGTGCTCCATCACCCAGTGCTGTGGCTGATGGAGCAGAACAGCTCATGCTCAGGTGTGTTTAAGGCCATTGCACAGGTCCCACGTGGAAACATGACACTTCCCATCTGTAGCATTTGGGCATGAGTCATAGCAGTGAAGTGTGAACTTCAGAGGCCCCAACATTCGCTTGCATTGTTGAGATTATACCCATAATTGTATTTTTCATTTACAAACTGTGTTATCTGCTAACTCTAACCCCTCAGTTTTTTACCTTGTTAAGAAGCGGCTGCAGCTTGGTGAGGGCTATAACTGTAGCTTCTATCAGAACTTGGCTATTGTAATTATCAGGCCCTTTCAAACAGCTCTCAAGTCCCTTTGTGTAGAGGGAAAAGAAAAAAAAGTAATTAAAAATAAAACCATAATTAGATTCTGCTTTGTAAAAAGAAGATCAAAGCTCCACATAATTGTTACTCTCAGTGAGCTTCCAAAGCTTGAGTTCATTTTAAACCAACTCTCAAGAACTTTTCCGAATGGAGATTTACACAGAAGTGATGCAGGCAATGCTGAAAGCAACTGCACAACGTGTGTTTAAAAAGTAAGGATGTGAGGATTAGACAGTCTCTCTTCTACAGTTCAGATGCTGCTCAAATTAAGAGTTTTAGGGGCATAAACTTCAAAAAATGCTTAAAGGAAACACATTTGGCACAGGGTGTCCATGCCATGGAATGCAGTGTTCTTCAGGGAACATGGAGCACCAGCACCAAGCGAGGCAGTCTGCTCAAAGTTTTCTAAAGTGATTGTCCTGCTCTTTTATTGTACCTATTTATAACACATTAGGTTATTAACTGCCTTTAAAAACAAGGAAGTTCTGAATCATGTGCATGCGGCTAAACGCCTTAACAGAACATTCCTCATTTATTTCAATACCAACTTCTCCATCCATCCCATCACCTCAAATCATAAACTCAAGACTGAAAGCAGCTGTTGCTTTAGAAGTCACAGCAGTGACAAAACTTACTGCCACCAAACTGATTCAAAGTAAAAACCTTGGTCTACATGAAGCACATTTCCATCCAGTCAGTTCCATAAATAACAGGCTTGGAAAAATATATTTATCCTCAAATTATACCAAGTTCTGTATTTGATGGGAAGATAAAGCTAAAAATAGCTAAACCAGCTCTTTAGGAGTAATGTAGGAAACAAGACACAGACCCACATACCTTGCTAAGAATTCGGATTATTTGCTTTATTTGTCCATGAGACACACGCTTACTTATGCAGCCAAAGACAACAAGTGCTCTTGGCTGCAGGGATGGGTTATACTGGAATGCAAACCTGTGAGGAAACAGAGCATTAATGGAGAGACAACACCCAGGCTGCAGTGGGAGAAGCTCACAAATTCAGGCAGGCAGGTGTTATGGTATTAGAGCTGTCACATACTTTTGAGCTAGTTCAGTCCACTGGTCCAGCCACTTGCATGTTGGAATATCCCTCATACATGCCTAAAAAGAATTATATTGTTTGAATATGTGTAACATTAAGTACTTTTAAAATTCAGACTGTGCAGTCAGGGCTGTTTTCACAAGTCAAGTATTTTAATATCCCTTACCACATGCTGGGAAGAGCATCCCTACACAGCTCACCTGCAGGAAGCACAAGCAGTGCCACTGGCCCTCAGGGGTTATTTGCTTTGACCCACGTACCTCCATGATCTCCAGCAATGCCTCAGTAACAGTTTCCAATGAGGTCAGGGCAAAAGTCTCCCTTTCATAGGAACCAGGAGAGAAGGACCTGTCTCGGTAGCTGGAGCGAAATGCGATGACCGCAGCCGACTTCACTTTGCTGATTCCAAACAGCAAATAGAACTTGGGCAGAGAGAACTCAGTCAAGCTCAGCCTTAAAACTTGCTTGGTCTCCTCTGAGGAAGAAATGTTTAGTATTAAAGCACTGAAGTCCAACCTGTGTTTCAAACACTGCAGCTCACCCTCCCATGAATACCATGATCATCCTATAGCTCACTCTGCATATTCCATCACTCTTTTCTTTTCTACTTCCCCCAGAGTATCCCATAACCACCTTGGACTGCTGCATAGACTGTTGAATCCAGCCACTGGGATGGTGTATTCTAAAAACAGGTTGAAAGAAGCTTCTTTAAAGATATGGTTCTGTGAGGCTTCTCCTCGCACTGATTCATAAAATGGGAACGTGGAGAGCTCCTGCTCTGGAAATACCAACTGTGCTGTAAGTTCAAGCTGCAATCAAATGCTGCTTTTGGCTCTGGCACTGAAGAAGCCACTTAGCTCAGAGGAAAATGACGGCTCTGCTCCCAGCACTGAGTGTTTTTACAGTTCTGAACTTTCAGCTCATCTCAGTGCACTTACAATTCATCCTCTATCAGAAGGGTTGCCCTTCTCTCTCTGCATCAAATCAGAGCTTTTCTTTTTATATACATACACATGTGTATTCACCCATTCACTGTCAATAGCTATAGCTATAAAATGAGCTTTCAGATCATAAAAAGATTACATAAACTTTGACTTTTTCCTGCCTGGTTTTACACTCCATGGTAAGAAGCGACAGCTACTTACCCGCTTACATCAATTATTATAGGACTGCTAAAAAAGCAGCATGCAAAATACCTGTCTTAACAGTATAGTTTCACAATTCCCTTATGTAATTGATATTTTTGTTTCCACATTATGCAATCACTCAAAAGATGCACACCAGCCACTTTTAGCACAGATCTTATTTTCTGCTTTCTCTGCATCACAGGAACTTGCTGGTACTTTCTTTTTTCTAAAGCCTGTTATACAAACAACTCACATTGTGCACCTGCTCTACACCAGACAGTCAGTTTTAACACCAAACTTGTTTGTTGTAGATCAACCCCTCAGCAAGCAGAACCACAACACAGGATTTTCAAACTCTCACAATAGTGCAAAGACAACTCCAATATTTCTTAAACAAACAAAGGAGCAATCAGCTTAACTGGAAACCCTTACCACTGAAGTGAAGCTGGGAACAAGTGCAGAGAGAATGGATGATGTTGATGACGAGACCGTGAGTGGAAGCTCTAAGAGAAAGGGGACCAGTGGCCACCAACAAAGTGACCACATGGAAGAGGTAGGGAAGATGTGCTGCCACATCCAGAGAATTGTTGAAGGAGAGCATCAGCATGTAGCGTGCTAGAATAGCGATGTCATCCCACATCAGGTGTTGCTCCAGAGTGGGAGTTGGAGACAGACACGTCTTGTCAATTATTTTACACATCCTCCCGATCACCTGAAAACAATGAACAGTTTTGTTTTACTTAAAGGAAAAGAACAGCTCAAATTTCAATAAACCCCATTACAACTTAATATTGGGATTATTCTATTGCTTGGAACCTGCTTTATCATGTTTTTTGCATTACTGCCTGTACCGAGTTATCAGGAAGCTTCTCTCTGGCACATTATTAAAGATTAAGTTATTATATAAAAGGAAATCAAGGCAAAAGGGGAACTCACTTTGCTTGAAACCAGCTTTACATTTCCTGAAGCAAGTGCTACAGCCGTATCTGCCATAACCTCAGCCTTTATGGAGCCTAAGCCCCCTGTGGCACTGGTCTTGATAAAGCTGTCCAGCACAACATCAAGGAGATCCGTTATCTGTTAGAGATAGTAAATTCCTTTCGATCAGTCAGATTAGCTTCCTTTTTCCACAGTAAACAGCCTGTTAAATCAGCAATCATTCCTTTCTAAGACACATAACAACCACAGTGATTTGTCATCCTTCTGGAGAAAACCCGACTGTGTATTTTAGAGGTTGAAAGCTCTATCAAGTTTTACTCCAGACCAAAATGCTTCAGAACTGCAGAGAAACTATAATTTAGTTTGTATTATTTTTATTTATAATGCAACAGATTATGCAGAACTTGTACCTGTCCAAGACTTCCCCATATCTTGGCTTGGATGGAAGGGTACATCTGCTTCTCATTTATTGTCATTGTTATGAGCTTATCTAGAATGGCTGTGACCCGCTGGCGCTTGGCATCATCATTGTGTTTGCAGAACCGCACCAGGTTGGACAGCCAGGGAGTCATGTACTCCAGGCAGAGGTGCTTCAGTTCAATACCTGCAATAAAGCACAGAATCAACACTGGTCTCTATTTACAAGCAAACAATTATCTGTGAGCACTTTTCCTTTCAGTTTTATTGTCCAAAATAATCACTAACAGAGTGGAGCAAATAACACTGGGCAAGCAGAGAAGCTTCAGAAACAAACACACTCTGTTAATGACTTCCAAGAAACACTGGTTGCTATCTGGCAAGGAGATGTTGACATTTAATATCGTACTAACAGACGTGACAAAGACGTGAGTATTCAGGATTAGGCAGGAGTATTTAAGATAATCTCTTTTTAATCTTGAGAATGTATTCCAAACAGCTTCCAACAGTAAAGGCAGAGCTGTATGTTGCCATCCTGTTTTCCAGTAATAAGCAGTGCAACAGAATCAGATGTCCAACTGAGAGACACAGTCAACCTGAAGAGATTGATCCTGATAGCACTAAAGAGCCCTGTAACTCTTCTGTGTATATTGTAGAGTTCAAACCTTCACTATCATGGACCTCAAATTTTGATTCTCATTCTGCAATATTCTCTACTTCTGGTGATTTAATAACAGCCTGACAGAGATCTGGCTAAAGCACTCACTGTGCAAAACTATCAACAGTGCTATGAAACTGATAACCTGCACTGTGATCTCTCTGAATGAACCTGAGCCTCCAAACAAAGGAGATGTCTACTGAAATTGGTTTTCATGTTAATATCGAAGTTGCGAAGCATGAAGGAATACTGGTGGTACTTACTAGATTTGCTGAATCCAGAAATGCACTCTTCCAGGAACTCTAAGGTGAGGTGGGGTTCGTTAGCTGCAAGAGTCTTACTAATAGATACAATAAATAGCGTATTGTTGGCAGGAATACACAGTCCTGACGTTTCCAGTAACTGGCCCTCAATCTTTAAATTAAAGGTACATGTTAAGGCACATAGAAGATTATAGGCAGCAGACCTGTAACAAAGCAAGCAACATGACTTGTAAGAGTTTTCTTGGAAATATATTAAAAAACATGCACTACACCAAGGCACCACAGTAATAATACTGACATTTGACAACTCACAGCAGTACTGCTATGCAGGAGATTACATTTAAATCCTGAACTTTTTTCCCTGCTCTAGTTAAGACTCAGAGACAAAAACATTTGCCTTGAAGAGATGAAAGAAATCACTCCTCCACTTGCATTAAACAATTCCTGATGATGTTAAAGACTGTGCTTGAAAGACTTGGCACTGGAATTCTCAGAACAGCATTCAGCTCCAGGAAATTCTATGTATTTCCATGTGCACCTGAGCTGCTAGGAGGAGTGAGACCACCATGGCCTGTAGGCAGAGGTAGTGCTTTGTGCCACCACTGAGAGCCTACTCTATAGCAGCAGCTCCCATGGTGTTGAACTTGTTTAAATCAGATGTACCTAACAAACATATATTGGAAAGCAGAAGTATTTCTCCTTATAAAGAGAAATTAAGCTTCCTACACACCTCCAGTAACTGTGACAGTGCATGTGCCCTTCTTCCTCTATAGAAAACACAAGCTTGCTTAAATTAAATGTACATTTTATGGAGCTATGGTGAAGGAGAAATCATTCTGTTCGTCAGACTTGCTCACACTGAGAAAAGCCTGTAAAGGATCTACACTTTGATGTTAATTTCAAAGGTCCATACCGCAGGCTGGGGTCGGAGCTCCCCAGGTTGAGCAGTGCGATGTTCAGCAGCGTCCCAGGGACATCCTTGGGGCGAATTTTGGTGTGCTGGGGGATGGAGTCTGGTTGTGAGAGCTCCCACCGTGTCCGTATGTGAATGATGGACCTGACAATGGCTTCACACTCCTGATGCATGAAGGTGAGTGGTGTGCCCTGGTTGGCAATGGTCAATGTAAACTGGTTCTCATCCACGAGGCATATTTCCTCAATCTCAGAGGCATAGTAGATGTCATTTAGAAACACTGTTTGTCCCAGTACTCTTGTCCGTTCTGCTGATGTCACCTGCACAGCAGTTGACCCAACCTGAGGAACAGAACAGAGAAGTGGTTCGGCACCTACTGTTAACAATGCAAAGTCAGACACCTCTAATGTTATAAATGCACTTCCTAAAGAGGCATACTAATAACTTGCGTTTTCTCCTTAAGACAGAAGAAGAGAATTAAGAGACAGTAACATCCTATTCAAATCCTTACAAAAAGGGACCAATCCACTAGGAACAGCATTCGAAGAACTTACTTTAATAGAGACTTTGGTGTCTTTGTGAGCCAGTTTGAGAGCATTATGAAATACTTTCAAATCCTCCTCCAAAGCCAAGGTAGCTGCTGGGAGTTTCTGCTGGTCGTGTTCGATGTGCTCAGCCAGTTTTCCTGGAGAGTCTATGAAAATAAGCCTTTTGCTTCCTTTCAAACCTGTCAAGAGCCTTTCATGGTATTTGGTGTATTCTCTGACCCAAGAGTTACAGTTATAAATAAAAACTGCTGAGACATTTTCATAAGCAAAGCCTGGAAAAACTACAAACCATTTAGAAAGAAAGTCTGTTTTAAAGCGATTACTGGGGCCAGCGTGAGTGAGGTCCACCACAATCTCATATGGCTTTGCATAGTATGGCTTCAGAGTCAGCAGCACATGGTAGATCAGCAGATCTCCATTGATCTGACCAGTCTTGAACCTGTAAGAGAACGAGGCAGACATGGTTGCATTTGCATGCCATGGCTTACACTAACTCCAACGTTAGTGCCCAGTATCAGGAAGTTGACCTGGGACTTCACATAACATAAAACATTAAGAACCTTTTGTTCTCATTTAATGATTCCCTGAATTTCAGGAGACTAGACCCTGCACCAGCCAAAACCAAGGCTCCAGAGCCAACATATCAGACTAAAGTCTACCTGGAAGGATTAACTGAAAATCAAACTCAACATCTTGTGGACATCTGAGGTACTTCAAATACCTGCCACAGTTTCAAACTAGCATTAACTCCACTCCTTCAAGGCAAAGTGACTGCCTACAGAAGGAGACAATACTGTCAACATGGATGGAGTCTTCAGTGTGCTGGGACAGTGCTCTTTGGTACATCTCAGGTAAACCACCGGGGCACAGGGTAACTGAGGAGGTAAATTTCATGAATGTAGAATGTTTCTCTATCAAAGAGACTCTTCCCTCCCATGTTACTTCCTGTTGTTCCGAGAGCTAATCTGGGCAGGTTGGTGTTTTTCCCCCTCTAACGTGTCATGGCAGAGTTGTCACAAAAAGGAAGTGTGTCATCTCTGTGGTTTTACTTCTCCACTTTACCGACGTATAATTTCAGTTACAGATTTGCTCAAAAAATACCAGCACTGTCTAAACTGACTTGCTCTATGTGAATGGTCGCTTGCATCCTAACAGCAAATGCACGCACAAAGAAACCTTACTGTTGAAGGACTAAATAGCTGAAACACCAACCTTCTTTTGTCTGCATCTTGGCAAGGTAAGTACAGGTTTTCTTTCTCTTAAGTTCCCCTTAGAATTTTCTAAGATGCTGTAGAAAACTGCATGCAGAAGCATTATAAAGAAGTTCAGGTGACTCAACCCCCCCTGTACAAATATCTCCAGCTGCATTCAGAGGCTGATGTAACTGTATTTTTAGTACTGTTAAAGGTTATGTACAATCAGACTCCAAAGAATTAACAGTGACAGTCAGTCCTTGGTTCTGTTGTTACTGTGGATTTCAGTGAGCTCTCACAGAAGACCATGCCCATACCTAGGCACAAAGGGCTGAACTAAAAAGAAAAAGCAGCTCTTTAATGCAGTTCTTTGCTCTCGTGACTGTAAGTGAAGCCCTTAACATCAGTTTATTTATTTTTAAGAAAAGCACATTTGGTCTGAGCCCCACAATTAACACTGGGCTTGTTGTACCCTCCAGGGAGTAAGCAGAAAGAGCTGCAGCTCTCAGGCAGTAACATTCAAGTTGGAGTCGATCTGTACTGGCAAATGGAGCTCAGCTCTGCAGGTCACACAGAAACTTTATGTGAAAAGTTGTGCTGTTCCCAAAGAAAGACTTTGCTGGCTTTGCTTTCTTCCTTTAAAATTACAGTATAAGGCACTGTCGAGGTAACCTTCACTGGATGAAGACAAAGATCCTACCTGAGCTGCACTTCATATCTAAGCCACCTTGTACTTTAAACTTAGCAATAAGGATTCATCTCAGAATGAGCCTAATTGCATGTCATAGAAAAGCTGCAAAGTTATGTCTATCTTTTGCTGCTCTATTGTCCCATAAGGAGAGGCACCCATCAGTGTTCTCTGGTCACACACCAGGCACGTCACCTCTCGTGCTCCTGGAGGACATGAGCAGGACAGGGGTTTGCAAGATAGGCAGCTTCACCCTCTGATTTTGGGGAGTGAATGCGGCAAGCTCTCTGGCAGGCACGGCAACTTCTGACTATCAGGAAAGTGAGCATTGCCTGGAATATTTCTGAATGACCTAACCTCACAAACATACGTGTTACCTTGAAAGCAGGACCTCCAAAACCAACTGCATTTGTAAGAACGGCACTGCTCCATTTGGTAATTCTTGGTATTGTTCAGATTTGAACCAAACACAGACTGTGACTTTCAAAGCAAATATTTTCTTCTATTAATAGAGACAGGTGAAAGCCACTGGATGGGTTAAGCCTTAAACTCTGACAGTGTCTCACACATGCAGACTGGCTGAGGCAGCAGCAGTGAAGTGCTTCACTCCTTCTCTGATTTGTCACTGTCATTTTGAGGTTATCAAACTTGGTATCAAAGTTGAGTTTATCAACTTAGTATCAGGCTAACCTAAAGATCAGTTTCCCGCCCTCCAGACAAACTGAATCTGTACAGATTTGAATGCTGCCCAAATGCGAGACACAAGATGCTACTGGGAATATCATTTGCATCATTCTCAGGCGTTTCACAGAAAATGTCACAATCTGCAGCATGTTTGTGAGAAAAAGGACAAGGACATTTGTGATAAAATAGCTTTTTGTACAATAAAGCAGAAAAAAGAGAGAACAAAGATTTCCCCAGCCATTTGTGAAACACTCCTGACACCTGTGCTGAGAACAATGAGAACAGTTACAGGGACGTTTCAGACTGAGGTTTTCCACTTGACCATCTTTACATGCACGGCTACATTTCCCACATCCAAGTGAGTGCAGACAGCAGCAGCCATCTGTAACCTGCACAGGGGTTTCCCATTTGGCTGTATAAAAGCAGAAGTGATAGACCTCAAGCTGTAGTACGGCCAGCTTTAAAGAGGAGGAACTACCAAAGAGGAGGAACTACAGAGTCTGCCTCTACGTCATGGAGTAGCCAGTGAGGAACACTTCCCTTTGCCCTTCGGTCATGTTCTTTTTCAATCTTCATATATTGCCTATTAACCTCAAACTGTCAGAACCTCACAACTGATTCTTTCAGAGTACCAAGTACCTGCTCTCAACCCCTTGCATCCACCAAAAATGCAGTTGTTACATATTTTTCTAACCTAAAAGGCTGCTGCCTGCTATTCCCTGCGGAGCCCAACTCAAACCTCTGAGAACCAGCCCTTGCTAAACAAATCCCATCATTTGTATTTTTGCAGGTGACTAAACAGGAAGATGAAGACAAGACACAGCAAACCACACTCTGCCTTCCCTGTCCTGATAATCTTTGCTTTGTGCTTGCAAACAAGCGCAAACCACACCAATTATCCGAGAGTTATAAATGAAACCTGGAATCCTACCAGCCAAAATCTAAGTGGAAGCCAGAACATAACCGAAGCCAGTACAGATTCTCCTCTGAGCATCAACTTCAGCAGCAAAGCAACTACTCTGGAAATGCAGACAGGGACCCTGCAATCCTTACGCTCCACAACGGCCCAAAATCTCACATCCTCCCCTGTCAGTACTGCAGTGGCAACTTCTGGCCCTGGAGGACCCAAGAATTCCAGCAAACCCAAGAGTACAAGGACAAAAGAAACCTGTGAAGACAGCAAGTCTCTCATTATGATCTGCTTCATTGTAATAGCAGTGCTCGCGCTCATCTGCATCTCCTTATTCCTGTCGACAGTCGTGATAGCCAACAAAATGTCTTATCTCAAGAAAGCTCAGCAGGGAAAACGCAGGCCCAGGAGCAATGGTGATATCCTGGCGACCAACAGCTTGTGGCCAATGGCTGCAGGGACGTGGCAGAGGATGAAGGAGACAACTGGAACTGATTTGATAATGCAGGACTTGATACCAGGGAGAGACACCGCAATCCCAAGGGAAAATGAAGATGAAACTACCAAGAAACTCACTAAAGAAACAGACAACAGGCAGGGAAGCAAAGCGCCGTCGAAGTCACACAAATCTATTTTAACCAGTTTTGTAGCTGAGATTTAATTCATACTCAAGGAAAAAAGCATAATTGCCTCTTGCCTTTTTTATATCATTAATATAAGGCAGAAACTTAACTTTAAAGTAAGATGAATTTTAACACAAAAAAGCTGAAGTAAGATCTTAGGGGGTTTCCTTCTACCATAGTAGGAATGCTGAAGCAACCTGTAGATCTAAAAGGGAATAAGACTGTGTTAAATACCTTTGTATAAACCATAGTGAAGATTGGCCTTACTCCTGTGATCAGAACTCATGGTGATAGGAGCTGAAGGGGATAAAACAAAAAGGATAGAATGCTGCCCATTATGAAAGGTCACTGGGAAAAACCTGAAAGGCATCTTAGCGTGATGAATGCTGCACACCATAAGGTGCATGTGGTAAAACCAAGCTGCTTTTTTTAAGAAGGCTGTAATTCTGTCACCACTGATGCAACGACTGCATCAGGAACGAGTCCCTCTCCAAATGCCCTTTCAGGTTTTTCCATCAAGAACTTCTGAAATCAGCTTAATTGCTTTTGAAGCGGGTTGAGACATGAATCATATTTATTGTGCTGAGTTTGTGTGTGAAGGTAGGACATTTGTATTATATGTTAGGATATGATAATGGTTTCAATTTGTTATCTGCAATAAACCACCAACACCCATTTTTAAATAACTCACGTGATACTGTTTCTCTAAGTCAAAATATTCCAGAAACACATCAGACAAAGCAGTTCGGAGTATTATATTCCTCTGCCACTTGCTGAAGGTCAGTAAAGGTCTCTCCTGATGACTGGCTGTGGTATGCCTTGCACCACAGACACACACTGCAGTCTGTCCCAACACAACCAATTACAACATGCCAAAAGTGTCTTCAAACCCACCACAACTTCTCGTTTCTTTACTCTCAGAGACCCCACTTCCCCATATGTGGGGAGGGCTGAGTCTGCTCCCACCACAGCAGAGCTCTGTTGTTTTAAGGAAAGATGAGAAGCTCTTCACAGGCTGCTTCTTGGGTCAAAGGTGATCTGTTGCACCTTGGTGACATGTACTAACACTACATGATGGTGAAGTGTCAAGCATCCTATGCATCTGCACCAAACATCTTTAACACAAGAGGTGTTTGTATGATTCCGGACATAAGACCGAGTCCCCAGTTCCTATTCCAAGACATCATCCACAAAAGTGGCTGAAAGGCTAAGTAAAAAGCAATGAAGAAGCAAGAGGTCAGGGGATTATGTCAGTCAGTTTTAAACATGCTGGGAAAGGCAAGGAAAATTAGATCAAACTGTGACAGATCAGTGATGACAACTAGTACTTACAGGAGATGAACCGAGGGACATCTCACACTGGTGACAAACAAAGCTGAAGGGCAGTGCAGGGGGATGCTGCATTGCAGTCACCTTCTCCTTTCCCAGAATGACCACAAGCACAGGGGGCAACAGCAGAGGCTGTGCATGTGATAAAAAAAGAATCTGAGATAGCAAATGTGAGAATGTAACTCGGTGTAAAGCTGCTCGCAGCCAGGCGGGTATGGAACTGAAAGGGAAGAGTCTGTAAGAGTGAGACACTCTGCATACAGTAAGATGCCCACAGGCAGCAGATTACAGGGATAAACCAGCAGTGTCATGAAAAAAAGCAGGCCAAAAAAGCAAGACTCACAATCGTATCAGTGGAAGGAAGGAAAAAGAGGAAGGAAAAAGAACCTTCAATGAGATGGGAGCTATGGCAAAAGATTGGTGGAGACAGTCAGGACTGACAAGAATGGGGATGAGATAAAGGGATCAGAAAGAAACTGAGTTACAGTGTGAGCATGGGATCAGGATTTGCTGCAGGAGAGGGAGAAAAAGAGCTGGAGCAGTCAGAAGAGTGGTACAACAGGAAAAGCAGGAGGAGATGGGAGAAGCTGCAGAAGGATCTGGCAGCAGCTACTTGGCACTGGCAGAAATACACTTGCAAAATGCCATGAGGACATATTAGATGTGGGTTTCTTTTTGCCAGGGAGCCTTTCCAGGCAAAAATGCTTAAGGAGACCGAAGAATATAGTCTGGGTCACACACAGAGGTATGGACGCAGGCAGGCAGTGGGAAAGCAGCTGCTCTGTTAATGATGGCAGCAGGCTCCAACACTGTCCCCACAGAGCAATAACCTGGAGAGCAGGGGCAGGAGAGGTGTGAATCTGCAGCTATCTCCTTTCACTGCAACTGCACAAATGAAGATATGCAAACCAGCCCCGGTGAACAGAGCTCACCATGACTCACGGCAACCAGCCTGAGGGTGCTTCTCCACTAATAATCACAGGAGACCACCAAACCCAGCACCAAAATTAAATCAGTGAGACCCAAATCCAGCCCAGATCTGCGTAACTTTTGACTCACACAGCAATAACTGTAACTGTTTTCAGCAAAGGCAAATGAGCCTGTGTGAGTTTGTACATAACACATCCCAACTAAAGCCACAAACATATAAATATTTGAGTTTGATAAAAGCAACAGGGCTGAAAAGTTCTGAGATCAGGCTCTTGGTACATCTCCCACTCTTGGCACTTCCTGCAGCAAACTTCCTCTTCAGCTGCAGAAACCTTCAGAACATGAAACAAGCCATTTTAAGCTGCTCGACTTGCAGCACAGTCCGCGTTCCTCAGGCTTCCAACAGAAAAGTGAGCCCATGCCTGCCTGACAGAAGATAAACGTGCAGGTAAGAATCAGCTTCAACAGGGAAAGGCTTACTATTTGTCTGGTTTGGTCTGAAACAGAACTGGGCTGTGTAGGTTTGACTGCAGGGTGTGTTCAAAGCCCTAGTTCAGTGGCTATATCTTAAAGGTATTATGGTTTGGGACACACGCTGTTTGACGTTGTTACTATGAACTCTCATGAACTCATGTGACTTTGGACAGAAAAGTGGGGAGCAGAATAAAAATGAAATGGCATCATTTTTAGCTGTTCTAACCCTCGGAGTTTGGATCACTTAAGTGCTCAAGAAGCATTAACTCACTGCTTCTGTTTTCACTGTTGCGGCTGAAATGTCACCTTGCGTTATTTGTAAACCCACAAAGATTTATGCATATTCATTTCTCAGAAACAGCTTCCCATGACTACCACTACAGTAACTAATAAATGAGCTCACTCAAACTGCATGGCAGTACCTTCACACAGAAATCCTCTATATAGTAGCTGCATTTTATCATTTACAGAGACATCAAGAGACCTGAACTCTAAACAGTGCAGGAAAGAGGAACCTTGTGCCATGCCACCAACCTCACATTAATACAATCTCTTTTGTAACAGAAAGTGCCCCACATGTGGGGATTTATTTATAAAACCAGTTTAACATTAGAACATGGCTCCATTTCAGCATTGCTATTCGGAAACTTGCAAAAACTATTACACTGTACCCAAAACTGCTGAGGAGAGGGAAGAACAGGAAACAGAAGTTTAAGAGAACTGTGAAGAGCTTTTCCTTAAGTTTTGGCTTATATCCATCACAAGAACACTGCCTTTACTCCTGACAGTGCTTGTCAGTGCTGCTACAAGTGTTCCAGGTCCATAATCATTTACATGATTGATAAATGTTAGTTTGAAACACCAGCTGGACTTCCCTGATG
This sequence comes from Forpus xanthops, assembly GCA_032466535.1. NCBI lineage: Eukaryota > Metazoa > Chordata > Aves > Psittaciformes > Psittacidae > Forpus > Forpus xanthops. Next base: position 23,585 of record JASSUY010034767.1, read on the forward strand.
ATGCCTTTTCCTGAGTAACGGTAACAGTAACCAAGGCATTCTCTTCGGAAAAGGCATTTAATTACAGTGATCAATAATGTTGGAAATCTGCTTGTTTGTGAAGTCAGAGACAAACCTGCTGCTGATGCAACATGGGGTCTGACAGTGTTTTCACTATGACAGTATTAACAGAAGATTGACTGGTGTCCATGAATTGTAATACAATGATGCAATACTCCTATTAATATGTTCTATTTCACCCTGGCTATAGGAGAGGGCCCAATCAAAGAGGCTGCAGGAAAACGGTCAGCAACCCCATACTCATGGTTCTCTTTGGAGAAATCTGGAAATCCCTTTCTACAGCAACACCTCAAAACATTTCCACGAATACAAGAAATGCATCCCCCTGCATGGCGAGCCCAACAGAGGGCAAAGCTCCTCTGTATCAGCCGCAGGCAACCACAGCCAGTTTCCCCAAGGCTGGAGCACCGGGTGTTACACCACCAGCTCAGTTTCCCGGAGCCCCCGCAGAAGACAGTGATGGAAGCTGGGTCGCAGCCATGATAATTGGCATCATTTTGATGAGTATTATAATGGCTATTGTTATAATCTTCCTATGGAAATGCCGCAGGAGGCCAGGTCTAGCTTATTCGCACTGGGCTGGCCGCTCTCCCTTTGCAGATGGAGATGCACCAGATGTCCTCATGGACTCTGACCAGGCCATCAAACGCTCCTCTGCTTTATTTATGTTGCCTTGGAAATTTAAACAAGACCCAAACCTACAGCAGGAGCTCACTGTTGCAGAGCAACCACCCGACTGCACTACCTGCAATGAGAACAGTGAACTGCCACCACTGGTTGATGACCTTGCTGCAGCCGGTATTCCAGCTTCCAACACAGGGGCATCTCCAGCTCCCATCCCAGAAGCCACAGGCTGTGCAGAAGACTCAGTCCTCACCCAGCCCCTTCACATGACTCCCCAGATCTGCCCCCTCCTCCGGACTGGCTCACGGAACCATAAGCATCATGGATCAGATCTCAGCAAGAACTGGGAATTTCATCCAGAACCAGAGGAACCATTGCCCTCTCCACCTGAGTTACTTATTCAAGAGATTCACAATCACTGCCACAGCCACAGCTCCTTTTGTACAGTGCCCAAATTCATGCTTGTCTTAAATGAGGTACTCTTCAGCCAGCTGAAGAAAGGAGAAGTTGAGGCCCGCAGGAACAGGAGCCCCCAGCACAGGCATTTCCCCAGCGTTTCTTAACTTCAGCTTTCACAGAAAGCAACAGCCTCCTCCTGCCTAAAACAAATAGTTTCAAAATACAGTATGGGCTGTGCCCACTGGTTATCTGTGACCAGCAATTCCAGATGGTAGAGACCATAGAAACAGAGCATGCACACCTCTGTGCGCCAGTACATACATGTATGTAACGTACACGGACATGGAACTTTCAAGAAAGAGAACAGCTTTAGAGGTACCTGGGGCTGATAAAACTGGTTTGTTCTACTGGGCTGTGTAAGTGAACGCAATGCAAGTGAATTTTAATAAAGCTTTCTAATGCAAAGATGTTTTGGTCGCATAAAGTGCAACTATTTGCTGAGACATAAAGCTTTGAATTCAAAACAAGCCTGTCCTACCAAAGCCCATTTTCCATGTGTGACAGGGTAACGATGGCTTACAGCTATCATAAATAAACCCTCTGAACAGCTAGCAGCTGTTCTTACTAAAATGAGATTTCCTTTAGATCAAATATTACCAATAAGCTTTTGGATGCACCATCAACAATCACATCACTGTATGGTGGGGTAAAGCAGAGAACAGTGCGAGAAAACAGTTAGCACAGTGGTCCCCAACATGCTGAAATGGCTCCAAACACCTGAAGAACAAGCTCAAGAGGCTTCCTTGTACCTCAATACTTCTGATTTTTATGGGTAAAATAGAGACATTTTGCAGAACACTCAGTAAATAATTAGCAGAATTACTTGTGTACATCCACTAATTTCTTCCTCTGGAGCAGTGTTTTCAGGATGCACTCAATACTCCTAATAGAACTTTACAACTAATTTAGTGTTGCATGAATGACAGACTCCTTCTAACTCAAGGTGTTCAAGTGTTTGATGTCTTCCTTCCTGGTTCCCAAGCACAGGCAAAGCTCATTTTCCCCTCTAAACTTACCGACTTTGGTACAGTGACTTTCTGGTGGAGGAAGGAGGGGTCTCCGAGGTAAATTCACTTCTTACTGTTTTTTTGTTAACCAGTACTGAATGTTCTGGGTCATGGAAGGAAGCTGTTAGGTGCTGAGGGCAGCTTTCCAGGGCAGCCCTGCACAGTGGCAGAGTTTGTAGTTTAGAGTTTGCCTGGGGAGGGAATGTATTTGTGCATGTTGCATAGAGCACGCACTTGCACACATTATATCAATAAAGATTAAAATGTTTAAATTACTGCTGAATAAACTACTCAGCTACATAAAGCACTTCCAGGCTGCTGTGCATGCCATGGACATAGGACAAGATATTTTTTTCTTACCATTTATATAAGCTGTGCGATTGCACATACCTAAAGAACAGCATCCCAATTACACAAGGAGTTAAAGCTTGTTGCATCATGTTAGAATTAGCAGCATTATAAACTGTACCCACTCTCACCATACTGGTTTGAGAAATTCCAATAATGAATTCCTCCAGAAATCTGTACAACCCCAACAGGCTGGGGTGTTCCCTCAGGCTGGGGTGTTTCCTACCTGACAGAACAGTGACAGACCGAGCTGAGGAGCAGCACACGGAGTGGTTTAAAATTAGGGAAGGATACTCTGGCACAGCAGCATAAACAAAGCTCAAGACAGAAAGCCTAAATTAACACTAACCCTTGTTACAGGAGGAGGGGTTAATGGAAAGTAAAGGAAGATCACTGTGACTTTTCAAATAGGAAGAGTTAAATGGAATCAGAGCTGGAGCTGAAGCAGCCGACAGGAACTGCGCTCAGTGCTGTTTCTGCAGGGATCTCACATGTGCTGTGAGGCATTAACACAGTGTAAAACACAGAGAAGGAGAAGTTAACAAACTGGAATTATAAACCCCAACCGTGCTGCTGAATATGCTCCCTTTGCACTGAAGAGAGTCAGCGCCAGCGCTGCAGTCCCCGTGTTGAGCAGATCAGGTGGTTGCAGAGCCCGGCCAGCAGCAATACGATGCAGCTGAAGAGGCACAACCCAGGCAGCAACTGGAGCTACTCTCGAGAACAAGGCGACCTCTAAGCTCCCATCTTTCACAGGAACGATGTGCTGATATTGCAGAAGGATCCCGGTAAGTTGGGGCTCTTTTTGCCTTTAATCACAAAAACCTGCTCCCGAACCCGAGATGGAATAAGAACAAAATACTCAGCTGATGGTAGATGCTTGCACCAGAAATTTGCTGCAGTGTCAGAGATTTCTTACTAACATTAATTTAGCTTCCAAACATGTGTTACCAGCTTTGAGAATGTCATCGCCACCATAATAAGGGAAAATAACAAGGTGCATGTTAGCATTAGCATGGAATTGGGGTTTCAGACTGAATTCTGAGCAATTTAAGATGTATTTTTAACCAATTCTACTTAAGCAAACAGGATGCATGTATGGGGGGGATGCTACATTACTGCAGAGATTTGTAAAGCAGATCCAGTTGACAGCCATTTTTTCATCCTGTATAAAAGAACACATTATTCCAAACATAATATAGGCTTGAAATCACTAAAAACAAGAAGCAGACATTGTATAACGTTTGGAAGAGACTTGCATTTTCGGAAGAAAGCCCTCATTTGAGCTAGAGGGGGAAAGGGAGATGAAAAAACAAGTCTCATTCTGCCAGACAACATGACAGTCTATGAAGGGATGCTTTGTAAAGTCTCTCTTGAACAATTCTAAAAAGGACCATGCCACAAAGGGGTTTTTGATGTTTTTACTTCATTTCTCCTGCAAGTGGCCATTGCAGAGACAGCCCTTAACCAGAAATAAAATATATCTACATGGATTTAAAGGGTGTCATTTTGGTATATTTATTTTCAGGCAACAATGGAATACCAGATACTGAATACATCTACCTGTCTGCTGGTCCTTCTGTTTTTCACACCCACTGTTTGGGGTATCTGTCCTTCTAACTGTACATGCTCAGGAAACGACAGGAATGTGGACTGTTCAGGCAGAAACTTAACTGTGCTGCCACAGGGACTTCAGGACAACATCACCTATTTAAATCTGTCCTTTAACCAGTTTGTAGATCTTGACCATCAGCTAACGAGATTCACCAATCTGAGGACCCTTGATATTTCAAATAATTGGCTCAAGAATGTTCCTGCTCACCTGCCCAAGTCCTTATGGGAATTATATGCCATAAACAACAACATTAAAGTTCTTCAGAAACTTGACACAGCTTACCAGTGGAATCTCAGAGTGCTCGATGTTTCCAGGAATATGGTGGAAAGAGCTGTTCTGATCAACAACACCCTGAGCAGTCTCAAGTTTCTCAATCTCAGTAGCAACAAACTGTGGACAGTTCCAACCAATATGCCCTACAACATAGAGACCGTGGATTTATCCAACAACTTCTTGTCCCAGATACTTCCAGGAACACTGGTGAGATTACAGCACCTCACAAGCCTCTACCTGCACAACAATAAGTTCACATACATTCCTGACAAAGCTTTTGACCAGCTCCTTCAGCTCCAAGTGGTAACACTTTATAACAACCCGTGGTCCTGCAGCGACAAACAAAACATCCCTTATTTGCTCAGCTGGGTGCAGGCAACTGCGGCCAGTGTGGTCGGGGCTCCCTGTGCCAATCACTCTGTGCCCTGGGTGGACGCCCTACTGACTTCAGCGGCTCCCACAGGGACAGACTCCAGCTCCATGATCCAAGGGATGAAGGCAGCAGACAAAGTTGCCTCTCCAGGGGCAACCCAAATGACAAAAATGCACAAACAGTTTAAAGCTGAGGAAGTCACCACCTTGGCAGTCTCAAGCCCAACCGTAGTGTTCACAAGCACGGACCGACCACTGCTCCTCTACCCAGAAGACCTGACAATGAGGAAGGTCAGTTCTCAAGAAGCAGCAGCCACACACACCATCTACATCACAGATTCAACTGATGAGAACACCAGCCTGATGCCTCCCATGGGATCTTCCACGACTCCTCTGACTTTAAGCATCACCAGTGGAATGCCAACAAACTACTCCAAAATGCCTCAAAGCACAACCGCTACCTTAAGGAAGGAGGAAGCCACTACAAACGTTTTGAATACCCACGTGCCCTCCCAAGCAAGTACCTGTGAGATGTGTCTGCTCTGTGTCATGATGCTTAGTGCAGTGGCAGTGTTTATTGACTAAGAGCCTGTATCTTGTGAGAATTACTCTGTTCCTGTGATACGCAGCTGGAGTTCAGACTTCCAGTTGAAATGATGAATGAAAAGACAAGAAATTCAAGGTTCTGACTCTGATCAAATAACAGTTCTTAACTGAAGAAGTGCACACTAATGTCTTGATACTAAGCTGCTACTTATTTTAATATGTCTTAATTGAGTGCAACTAACTCATGTTTGGTTTTAAAGATGTGCTTATTTTGTAATTACATTTTTAATTTTACTTGCACAGAATAAACCATCTGAATTTTAAGTACTGATTTCATGTATGATTTTGTCATTACACAACCGGAAAAAAAACAGAAGGCCTGTATCATATCTGCATTGTCTTGCTTGACTTGCCAGTGAGCAACTCCTGTAATATAGCAGCGCAGATTCTATGTAAGTTATGATGACAAGCAAAAGGAAGGGAAAAAATAAAGGCACTAAACCTGCTGTTCCACTAACCAGAAGCTATTCCTGAGAAAACCTGCTAGCATGTGTATCTATGTTTGCTTCATATGTATCAGCATATTTTAACTGTGAAGAACAACGGTTCTGAATTTAGGAATTAAATATGACAATGCCATGATGTCTGCTAAGAGGCTGTAAACTGAGAGGCAACATGGTCTAACTAAGCATGGGAAAAGCAATAGGGGCTGATACCTCTTCTTGCTGTCTTGACTCAGAGGCTGCAGGCAAGTTATTTCTCACTCTCCGCATTTAAAGAGAAAAGATAAAAGTAGAGGAAAACACAAGATGTTCAATGCCATGACACTCCAACAAGGAGGAATTACCTACACAACTTCATGAACTTTATCCAAAGGTCTGAAACGTTAATGTGTTATGCTTAGAAGAATATCACAAAATCAAACTACTGCTTTCTGATCGGTAAAATGAAATCTCAGCCAATTTCTAATGCAAATTATGTAACAAATCAATGAAGTGATTAGTTGTCACTAAAACAACCCTGGAATCTTTGAACAAGAACAGAACTCAGTCCATGGCCTTGAACATGCCAACCCCTTGCTTTCCAAGGGGGAGCATGAATGCTATTCTCCCTGGCACCTGCACCACCAGCGAGTAGAAATAGTTGCAAGCATGGTCCTGTCCACTCTAGGAAAATAATATTATTTATGTGGCAAAGGTACCCGATATGCTACAGATGAAGTTTTGCAACCAGCATGAACTGAAAACTGAAGAACAAGTTCATTGAAAAAGCATTATCCACCTAAAATCACAAATCTTTATACAGTTTTTTCCATTCACTTCAGGCCATTTAATTTCCAGTTATTGTAGCACAAAGGTGCTGCAAAACCCAGAAAACCTCACTACTGACACTGGAGTCCTCTACCTTTCCTCCTGGGTATCAATGAGGGCTGTAGACCATTTACAACCACTGGTATTCAAGAAATCACAACTTTCCAGTTGTGAACATTATTTCTATAACCAGAAATGTGTTTTAATTTCTAACAGTAAATGCTACACAACGATTTGTACAGTTATTTCATTGGCATTTCAGTAAAAATAAAGTTACGTTTGTATTGAACTGATTTTGTGACAGTGCTTCTTTCTAAACAAGTGTGGCAGCATCCCTGAGCAGGTACTGCTTCATTATACAAACCCATTTCAGGCAGACATTTGGCTCAATCTTCATTTCTTATGGGGAGAAATTGCGGTTAAATCAAATCATATTATTTGGATACTGATGTATCACTAACATTGTTTATTAGTAAGCTGATGCATTAACAGTAACAGGCCTGCCCTTCCCCTTCCTACCATCTAGAATTTGCAGACACTTAAGACATGCCTCTATCCAGCACAAAAAGGCAGCTCTTTCACCCTCTCAGAAATGACTCTCAATGTTTAATAGAGCAGGAAGCTTATAAACCCCAAAGACATTTCATATACATTTTAATTAAACAAGAACTAGTTATCCAAGTCAAAGTTTAGACAACCTACACCACAAGCAGCTTGTGCACGGTACCTTCCATGGCTAGCACAAGTGGCTACCAGCAATGCTAAGAGAGCTGCTCACTTGCACAAGTTCCACTTATTTTCCCTGGGATCAGGATTAAAAACTGTCACTGCCTGCCACCCTCTTTGGACAATGTATTTGCCAAGTACTGACTGACCACAAACAGCATCAACCTACTTACTGCATTCAGAACTAGGTATTTCCTAGAATTATCCCATCCGTATGGCTTCTTCCCACACAGCTGAGAGCAGCTTTGCTTGCAAGGTAGGACAGACAGCACAAAATGAGGTGCTGTGACTCAACTGCCTCGAGTTGAGGAAATGACATCAAATACTCCACATGTCTTTGCTGAACAATGCAATACAGGATGGCAAATTCTACTGCATGCAAAAGTCCTGCATGGAATCAGCTTTAAACACTCCATCCATGTTTCACCCATAATGAGATGATTTAGTGAACTCTATGAAAAAACACTGTCTTCCAGAAGGCTCTTGGGGCCAACTGAGCCCCTAGACTTGACAACTTCAAAGCCTTGAGCATGTTGCTCAAAGCCTGGAAGTGCAAATGGGACTGTGGGTTTTTCCAAATACAGAGGATTTCCACACACTCAGGATTGGGAAGCTAGGATACAAAACAACAACTGCAGATGGGTTTCAAAGTAAGATGGCATCCCAGGTCCCAAGGCTATGCCCTCTACCCGAACCTTGCCTGGGGCTGGTGCAAGCAGGAGGGCTCTTACTGAGACTGTTTTCAACAAAGCAGACTGTGATTTGGGTTTCCTTGTATTTTTCTGGAATACAAATGAGGCGATATCGGCACAGGGAGTGGGCTGGGAATCGTGGGAGTCGTGCACTTGTTGCTTGGCAACAGTGCAGTCAAATTGAAATGAAACTGATGGACACAGATGTGAATCCGGTGCCACTGGGTTTTAAACATGCTGGTCAGTCACTCCTTGTTAAATACCGAATCATCCACTCCTGGTGACGTTTCTTCTTCCAAAACAACCATTTAGCATTTCAGCATAATGCTCAGAACACCCAAAAAAGGTCTGGCACACAGTGCAAAAGCAACATGCTGCTTCCAAAAGGTTAAAATTGCAGTGGTCTGAAGCAATAACTCAGAGGTTTGTGCTCCTATTAATTAGCTGGGGATCAGCTTTAAAACTCAATGGCAGTACTTTAGGATCAATATTATTGATCATTTTTAACAATGCGGAGATTAAAGCCAGGAGAACGCCGACTTCAGAAGCCAGGTTGTTGCCCAGGAAACAAAATGTGAAGGAAAAATGACAGAAGGAATTAAATTTCACAGCACAAGAAGAGTATAAACTGCTCCAGAGCACTCAGGGAAATGACTCAACAATGTCCTAGCAACGAGATCTCAATCTTCACAAAAAAGAACTCCACCAAAACACCCCAGCCTGCTGCAAGCCCTCAAACCTCCTGGCAGGTCCGATCCAAACACTCCTTCCACATTTCACACCTTTGAACATGACGTCAGGCTCAGGACCACAAGACAAACACCACAAAGAGGCATCACTTGGCCACATCCCTCTTAGTAGGAAAGATGACAAAGCACCAAAGATGAAGATGAAATAACTTATTTCGGGCAAGTCAGAAGATTAAATAGTTGTGTATCATTTTTAATATGAGTGCTATCTCACTCTGTGATCAGCTCCAGTAAACTGATAATTAGAAAGCATTTTGCAGTCCCCAGTATTTAATGCTCTCCTTTTCCAATTTTACACATTGTCTCAACAGGCAAATTCTCATCTGCATGTGTTTCGCAGCCAAATTTCAATGTACACCCCTAACACAACAACACTGTGATTACTGTAGTTGCACTCAGCAGTTAGTGACACAATAAACAAGAGGCATCCTCCTTTATCATCTATACACTGGCTTTATTAGGGCCCATTAGTGGCTTGCCCAGACTTGGAAAGATTTACTCTCAAGCATCTGTGTACAAACAGTCACCCACTGAGCTGGCACCTTTTTCCAAGGAATACTGCACACCCAAATCCCAATCAGCATTTTATGATGCTAATGGTCTCATGCTATCTCAGATAAGGATGCAAACCAAAGAAGTTGAATCAGTTACAAGTGAAGGGCATGAAGATACTGGTCATAAAACCTCACAGTTCTCATCACCAACAGCCCTTATGCACGATTATGAAAAGCAGATTCACCTGCACCTGCTATTCGGCCAATGCAGAACTCATATTGTCACGAAAATGTGACAAATCATCTATTTTCAGATTCTTGTTTGTTATCAAGTTGGGGCCCCTTTCTTATATACACTTGATACTTTTGACTTTACATGTTTATTCCAGGCAAGAAAGGGGAAAGATTGCTTACCGCCGAGCAATGTAGTAGAAGACAGGATTGCCAGCTTTCGATGTTCCAGCTTGGTAGAAAATATTCAATGTTTTCAGTGCTTTGAACTCCTCTTTTTCATGTACCTGATGCCTGAAAAGGAGCACATTGACATCAGCTTCAACAACAGCCTTGTAAAAAATAACTGTATAAAAAAAGAAATCCCAAACCCTCTTTTATTTGCAACTTTTAAGTTTACACAATCTCATTACCTCGTCATAAACTCTTCAAATTTGGAACTTGTGAGATTTAAACTGGACCAATGGGTGTCTGCCACGGGTTTGTGCTCAGGAGGACCCAGGTAAGCAAGAAGAGTGGCCATCTTGTCAAAAGGTCGTCTTCCAACAGCCTTGTGGTCCCTAGGAACAGTATGTTACTTAGAAGTCCTTTATTCATACACACACATCTACAGTTGCTTCCCACCAGCAACTCCCTTCACCACGGGTGTGAAAACTCACCTGTTGCTGGAAAGGTACTGGCCAATTTTCTCCTGGTTGTTCCACAGCAGCCGGTGCAAGGCCAGTACATTGCCATCGCTGATGAAAGACAGGCTGTGATTTACAGTGTCGCTCGCTGGGCAATCAGATGCAATATCAAGGAAGAACCTAGAGTTCAAAACCAGTAATAACCATAAGCATGGCAAGGAAATCTGCCAACAGGACTCAATGCCAATTAAAAGGCTGTAAGAACATTACACCCAACACTCTCTGTGCAAGCTCCTCCAAGGTCTTACCTTCGTGCTGCATCAAAATTGCTTTTCACAAAATCATTAAAAGGCCGCATATGTTCTTCTTTTGTAAACAGGACATGGTTGGCAATACTCTGAAGTATCTACATCATAAAAAGATGGTAAAGAGGTTTAGTGTGGTTACTGTTGTGGTAGTTAGTGTAACTTCACTGTCAGAAATACTCATTTTAACTTACTGTGAAACCTCAGTATAAGAAAAGACCAAGAAGCCAAGTAACTCAAAATACATTCACTTGCAAAGTATTTTTTTTTCACATACTTTTAAATACTAGAAATTTACTTCCCTTGTTTATAAACCTTATTTGGGTTTAGACCACAAAAATAAATCATGTTTCAAAACCACATGTTAACTATTTCTTCTGGAAATGGTACAGACACATACAGGCAATGCCTATTTAAAGAAAACTCTAACTCTGCAACATTAAATGGATGATATGCACAGAATTTGTACTTCATCATTACACCTTTTTTAAAGTTTTTACAGAAACCCCCACCAAATGGGATTAAAGATGGGAAAAATCATCTCCTTGGCACCACGATGAACTTAACCGATAGCTGGCTGCTATTGTTCTCATTGTGCTCCAAGTAACATTGGTTTCTGATATGAAGCAAGGTGAGAAGCTCCACTGAGGAGCAGAAGGCATTCTGTCACCTTCCACAGCATTCTGGCAAAGCAGTTTTTTCCATACAGTCTGTTCCCATACTTACACTGCTGAGAGCTGCAATGTTAATGTCCTGACATAAACTCAGTTTGGACTCTGCACTTTAAATGAACTGGGTGCTTGCTACAAACAACTACAAGTTTACCTACATTGTCTCATAGTGGTCAAAGAGCAGAACGCAACCAGGTAGAACAAAATGGCCAAACAAAATCATTCATTGATTCACCTTTGACATCAGTTTCAATCCCCTTTCAATTCTTGGTGGAGGCTTTTTATCTAAAATCCCTGCCTCGTAAGGGGAGACGATCGCAGGGTTGATGAACCGGAGGAACATGGCGCTTCCGACGGCTCCGATGCTGTTCTGAGGGAACCGCTGACTAACCACCTATGAAGTTGAGAATTACAAACAATATTTCTGCATTCAGGCAAAGGGAAAGCAAGCTGAGTAAAGCCTCAAGTGCAATCCAACTTTTAGCACTCTTCCCACATGGATCAAGCTCAGTACATTTGTGCAGGGCTCTCCTGCCTTGACAGGTCTGGAACACAGGACATCCAGATCAGGGCAAAAAGCCATTAAATGGCTTTCCTGAAGCTTTCACCCATCCTCTTTGCTAGGGTGAAACTGCTACAATAGCTATTGGACAAAGATAAGGTGAATTATAGCTACAGACCCTTAATTCCAGCACACTACCACTGACAGTACAGCAGACAAATGCTGAGTGCTCAGACTTGGGCTGCACAGTCTTCTCATCAAATAGACACAATTCTGTCTTACATTAGTGGGTCTTTTATCTGTGTATTTATAATTTCAGCATTGATGCAAGAGCCTCTCCAGCAGCCAGACCCCTGCTGTAAAGCTTCAGGAGGAATTTTAAATGTTGGGGATGGAGATCTTTGTAGAAATACTCTTCAGAACCATCACATCTCAACAGATTTGCCAAAGGAGGAAAGAGATTGAGCCAGAGCTGCATGGTCAGTGTTCTACTCTGCCAACACTGTTCAACATCACCTAGTAGGAAGTTGATAGAAGAACTACAGATTTAAAATATCATTGTTTGCTACCTAGGAAAATAAAATGATCTGAAAATGTTGTAAGAAATTTCCCTTATTTTTAGGAGATCAACTCTGTATTACCAAGAGGATGGTCTATTTCTAGATAGCTTTCATTTGACTTTGGGAAGTTAAAGATAAGCTCCTTGATATTTTTCAGTATACTACATGTGGTTTCATAATGGTCCAATATTTATATGTGAATTTTCTTACGAGCAACAACAGTTAATCAAAACAGGACAGATTCTACCTTTCACAGAATAAAATCAGCAAGCTTTGTAGCTAAGGTTATACTGTTAAAGGTAACTAAAAAACAAACCCTATTTTTCTGAAACACTTCCAACACATAAGTAGTGCAATCTCAAATCATGCTTCCTAAAACAGCTAAAGGCATTAGTATATAGACTGTATATCAAGAATCACTTTGGTTCCATAGGAACTTCATTCAGTTACCTTGTGTTGCAATTATTGATAATATTCTCTTCTAAAATACTAGTTTGCACACAGATTTTGCATTTAAACATGGTTATTATTCTGTTCAGTTACAGCAAAAACTAAGGGAGCATTTAATAGAAGTCTGAATTTCCATTTTGCCTCTGTTTTACTCAGACTTTTTATTTTGAGGTCACTGTCAAAAGCTAAGTCTTATCTTTTAATGACACCGCTATCACTATCTATGGATCCAACCTCTCTGAGCCAGCAAGGTGCTGCCCCTGGGAAATCTCCTTTGCTCTGTAAATAAATACAAGCACTGAATTTTATTGCACCGTCACAAGGCAAACAAAGCAAAATGTATCAGAAACAAGTCATGAAAAGCTCTTTCCTTTTCGGTAATCCATATGCATTACTTGTTCTTCCCCCGAGAAGCAAGCTGGAGTCAAGTTATCTGCCAGAGTGTTAAAGCAGGCTCAGGTTTTCCCCCAGACCAAAGAGAACATTTTTCTTCCGCAATTTTTGGTAATTTGAAGATGGTGGCAAGGGCAGAAGAACCAGAGTATTAAACACTGAGCAGTAATGGTAAAATGTCTCTTGTTTACTCAAATAGGCACACAGAGAATATTTTAAATATAACTTAATTCCAGTGTTAATTGAAATGAAAGCTATTTTGTGCCAGAATTAGTAGAATGATTTTACAGTGAGGTCAAATAGACTGAAGTGAAGATGTTCTGAACAAACAGCAAAAGGTTTCCGTTGTGTTTTGAAAGAAATGGCTAAGAAAAAGGTCTCCAAACTTACTGATTTTTTGTTTTCCTTTTTTTCTTTTACGGTAGCTTTATTCAGTAGAGAGTGGCAAGTTGCCTACAGAACAGAGATGAGCACAAACAAGTCACAGCACCAACTACATACAGCAACAAAAAAACCAATGTTGACTTGTACATAAATTACACAGTAAAATGTAACAAACATAACCAACAGAAAATGAAATATATCAACTAAAGACTGATGATGGAGTTTTTATTCCACAATTTTATTACATCTTATTTACAAAGCACTAAATACAAAACAAGCAAATGTTGCGTTTCAATCATTTCTACTATTTCTGGCTAGATTAAATGTCAAACCACATTCATGTGCTCATGATACACAATATTGGGCATTAAATGGTATATTCAGCTTTCAAATGTATTGCACTATCCCCAAATAGTGTTAATAGGAAAAGTAGTAAAGCGTTATACCTTTGAAATACATATTACTTTCAAAATCAATTTAGAGTTTTAAATCTTCCCAATGTTTCTCTGTGTGTCCTTCAATTTAGTGAGACCTGAATCGCCATGGTTATTACTACTTTGATAGCTAAACACTGCCACAAAACACTCTGTGGAAAAGGGAAGAAAAAAGCCAGCAGGGCTACATTAATTTATTATGGATTTCCAAATCAAGGTATCCAACTGTTTCATTGGTACTTAGTTCTGCATTGCATCTAAATGTAAAGGGACCCACCAAGAAGCACCACATTCTCTCATTATTTCATATCAGGATTTGAGCAAAGCTATAGAATACCAGCCCTGGGCTCTGCTCCCCTGCACAGAGGTATGTTCTGGCCTCTGTGCCTGATCCCACATCCTCCCTAGCAGCTGCAACAGTGAATTAGCATCCCTGAGCACCCCAAAGAAAGCAACACCTCTATCAATAGACAGCTAGCCACAGCGAACAGTTTGAGAGCAAGAGTTCAAATCACCTTCAAAATATCACATGGAATGGAACTAGAAGAGAATTTCTACAACTTCAGAATGTGACAGAATAAAAAGGGAGGCTGGGGTGTGAAAGGCAGTCAGGGCCAGCACTGCTGCTAACCCAGCTACACTTAAATCACTCTGATTTGTGCAGGACCTATGAATATTTAACCACTGGTGCCTCTGCCAAGTTTCTGACTTAGTGCAAGCTCTGCAGAGCTAGCTCTGAGCAGTCATATCTGCTCTCTATCCATTGCCTACTGCACTGGAAGCAAGCAGAATTTCTTTCTGTTAAGAAAAATCACATCTTTTTGTGTGGGCTTTATGAAGCATCCAGAACCAATTCTTTGTATGAGTTACTGGGATCACACAACTCTCCTGCACATACGTTACCTGAGAACAGGCCAGGGCACATATGTCACAGTATCTACTACATGATGTTCCCAGATGAAAACAGGGCTCTGTTCTGGTAATGGAAACACCCAGTGTAGACCCAATATCCAACTAAATGAACCACTGCCATACAGTTACTACACTGATTAAAATTAGCTACAAATCATTACAGAACACACACATTTACTTTAATAATCTAATTGTAAAAGGCACTGCAAAATTCAGTCTCATTTAGACTTACACTATTGCTTGGAACATATTCACCTTATAAAAATTAAGCTACCTCATTAAAATCACGTATTTGGTTCTTGACATTAGAAGTAGGTTAACATCCACAAAAAAAAAGATTTCAATGGTACTTTCTTTCAGATGAAGGTCAGATTCTACAAAACTCTGGAATTTGGAAGTACAGAAATAATTGCTACACTATTTGTATACAAATGTAGGTGTTATTAGAAACTGTAGTATACGTTGAAGCTGAGCATCAGTCAATACCACGTATTTACCAGTAAACCATCTCTTTCAGAAAAACTATCCTTGTTACCAACAAAAAGTAAAGCAAACAGCTTGACAGGCTTCCATAGGACAACCTCTGGCAATACCACTGGTGAGTACCTTTTAGCAGTCCCATTTCATGTAGGAATTAAAAATGGTTTGCATAGGAAGAATTCCTAGCAATGTAACCCTGAAGTGGAAATAAAGCTGATATATCCCAGCATATAAAACCAATCCTAGGAAAAGACATTGGGATGACGTAGCATCAAGTAACAGAAGCAATGCCCAAGGCCGTGTGTGACATCTTCAGTAACACCCAAATATATTCCCAGCCAATGCCTGTGATGCTGTGGCCATTTGAACTTGAAGGAAACCAGCCTCACCCCCCATTTCCCAGTTTAAAACAAAAATCCTAAGAAACCAAAATCACTCCAAACCAACCTGAATCCAACCACTGTCAGGAAAAGAAACTGATGACATTAGAAGCCATTTAGACAACTGACACTGGGCACATCACTTGCATGCCCAATTCATTCCAACAGCTCATGATAACAACCCAAAATCCGCAAGTCACCGCATATAATTCACTGTTTCTCACTTGGAAGTTCTGAGAATTACAGCAGTTGTATTTATTAATACAGCTTCACTGTAAGAATTACAACCAGACTGCCCCACGTGGAATTTGTTGTTGCTCACAATGAGATCACACAGCTCTGAAAATCTCTTTTCCTTGCTTCATCTCAGACCTGAGACACAGACTCCATGGCTGAAAGGCCAAAAGCACCTCTTCAGACCACTCAACTGAGACCACAGCTCACATATGATGCCATGTACAGCTCTTCTCTAAGACCCTCCAACAGGACTAGAAGCTGTATTTCCTATGAGCCCTGAGGACAGCAGGAGTATCCCCCACTGGCATTTTTAGCAGCAGCTAAATCCATCAGAAACACACAAATTGCAGACAGACCAGTAAGTGTTCTGGACTCAGCAATCTGCTCCTGAGCAACAGGAGCAAGACAGATTAGAGTCCCTATGTTTAGATCCCTGCTATTTAACAAACATCTGAAAATAGGTTTTAATAATGACACTGCACCCAGTACTGGCCCAGGCTCCAAATTGCTATAATGACAAGAGCAAAGCCCAGGGGCTGGGCAGGCACCCAGTGCCAGCATACCTGGTACAAACAATGGCACACGCTGCGGAGCTGCGGTGGGAACTCAGAAGAGGAGTTAATGATGGCATGGAAAAACTTTTCTGTCATTTGCAAGAGACTCCTCTGGTTCTCCTCCAGGCTCTCTGTAGGCTCCAGCCTGAAACAAACCCACAAATGTATGGCCAGCAATCAAGTGAATGATACTAGCTGTACTTCTGTTTGGTAGTAACTTGTTTCCGAGGTAAACAGAAATCTTTGTGACCTTTCACACAAAAGTTTCCATCAGTATTTTAAACCACAAATTACAAACATAAGGTAATTTAAAACTCAGTATTAACCAGACAGTTCTAAGTGGGATACTCTCAACACTGTTCCATACAAACACATGCATACGTAATCCCAGCTGATAACTGCATTATCAGTTTGATGATAGCTTCTCTGAAAGGAATTCTTGATGTAGACAGATATTTGAGAGTTAACTATTAACAGAAGGCCTGGCTTTTGGTTAGCTACTTTAAAGACAAATGCTTAAAAGTTTTTCTAAGGGCTAATTCAAAGCAACAGAGAAGCAGCTGCTGAATCCAAGTCTTCAAGTGACAGAAGAGAAACTAAAGCAAAACCACAATACACAACATGCATTCATTCCATCTTGCTTCTGTAACTAACTCAATGACTTAAAGCAGACGCTTTCTGGTACTGCAGGGAATCCCCGTATTAGTGGCCTACATAGGAGTATGAAGCAGCAAGTAGAAGAGGCCCTGCAAGAGCTCTCTATCTTCCTTAATCTCTCAGGGTCTAGAGGACATGCAGCAAAACTCATCCTGCTTTGCTGGGGAGCTCTGAGGATAAGGATTGCAGATACAGTATGTGTCTGGTAAAGTGAGGAGTGGAAGAGTATGGAAGTATGAGAAAAGTATTAGCAATGAGGAAGAAGGAATTCTCTTGTATTTCCAAAGCCTGGGAATTGTGATTACAAATACATCTGCTCCCCCCCCGAATCTCAAACCTTGTTGGATCCACCTCAAAGCTAACATGCTGCCATTCAGAAGATGTGATCACAGTCCTTAATAAAGGCTCCAAAAGCTTCTGCAGATATGTAGCACCATACACCTGTGTAGAAAGAAAATTCAAATGGGTGCCAGGCTAACGTCACATTTCACAGGAACACTCCACAGTTCTGTGTTAAAAGAGCCTGAAAACACTGGATTTGCTTTGGCATAAGTGAGTTTTCTGTTAAATTGGTGTTTCTATATCAGAGTTTCCCTTCTGAAACAGATCAATTTATAGAGTGGTAGTTTTGTATATTACTAAACTTTTCCTGTTACTGAGGTGATCTGTACCAGGAAGAAGGTTCAATAACTTACCTTAAAACAGAAAGTCATTATTTTACTGGCCAAGCTGTTTCCTCGGAAGAGTGTCTGCATGGAATCTGCTAGCTCAACTTCCTTTGAAAACATATTCCAGAGGAGCTGGTAGAGCAAGTGCCGAGAATCAAAGAGTGTGACCAGGACACGAGCTAGCTCATCCTTAAAAGAAGCAATGAGATGTTAATCTGACTAGCAGTGAGCCAGACCAAGTACAAAACAACGAACCAAGACAAAAACACTGAGCAGCCTGCATTAATTCATTACATTTGCTATGGAATCTTGCATGTATCAAACTAAGCACACAGAATCTCTTTAAATCTCTTCTATGCTATTGCTTGTCTAAAAAACTGCCTCATGATATCCAGTCATGCAAATTCATAATGGTTTGCCCAGAGAGATAACCAGTTATTCTGAAGCTTAACAAAGCCCAATTCATCTTGCTAAAATCTAGAGAAGCAAATACAGTTCTGTTTGTCTGCATTACAGCACATACTATCTGTAATAAATAACCAGCCCAAACAAATGCACTTATTACAATAACTGTATAAAATTATTCCTAGGCATTAACTAGACGTTCATTGTAACATGCAGCTTATAATCAAGACCTGACAATTATATTCAGTACACTTCTAAAGCAAGGCTATCTATACTATATGGTAGATCTAATCCCTTCAGCGGACAGTTATTACGTCTTTAATATTTGCACTACTTTTTATTTCAAGCCTCAATATTTTCAAAAACGTAGGAAATAAAATGTGTGAATCAACTTACCCACTGAGAACAAGGCACCACATTGGCTAAAGCCATAGCAATAGGAAGCTCTCCCTGATCACCCATCATTGTAACCAATTCCACCAATCTTTCAAACCGATCTGCTAGCACTGTTTCTGCTAAGGTATCAAATTCTGTTCCCTGCTGCAGAATTTTGGTGAGGACTTCCATAAACGTAGCTCTTGTTTGCAGGTCTTTATGATAGCCCAAGCCTAATCAAAAAAACCCAGAACTACTAAGGAAGATGTAAAAATAAATGAAATACCAATGTCTTCATTATGTATTCATTTATACACAGTGATCTCTCACTACTTTACCTATTGAGTGCATAAGACCACTGTCCACATTTGCATTCAATAAGTTGGACATAGCAAGGACAGTGCAGTGCCGGAGCGAAGCCAGTCTGCGAGACATCCCTCGTTTCCTGCCTCCTGTTTGTGCGCTTTCATCTTCAACTTCACTGCAGTCATTGAGAAGGTTCATGAACAGCGTGAAATACCTAAAGAAAAAAAGCTGGATAAGTAAACCAGATCCTGCAAAGGCAACTGTTTGAAACGATGTAAACACACAAGATGCACTCCCCAAAAAGCTCCTAACTGCCCCAAATAATCTTTCTTGTAGCAGAGTCCAAACTTTCAGATGAGAGGAACCCACCAGAAGGCACTGGCCTAACATGTATGCAAGTGTTCTCAAACCAAGCAGGGGAACTCCACATGCGTGCCTTCACAAACAGATGTCTTGCAAGAGATGTTAAGTTTCATGATAAAAATAGTATACCAAAGCAAGCTAGTCCGTCCAGGAATTAAGCATACATCTGCATTAAGCAGAAACAAAACCAAATTTTATCATTGTTTTCTAAATGAACTTGTTTGCATAAACCCAAGAAGCAGAGATTTGTGGGATGGGACATATAAGAGAGAATTCCTGATTGGATAATAAAATGACCTCCACTATATGAAAAAACACAGCATGCAGTGAGTGTCATACAGTGCATGTACTTCAGGTCATTGTACAGAAAAATAGTTCAGAATCACTATTTACTTAAGGAATAACTGAGATTTTGCTTCCATCAACTCAACACCATCTCCTTCTTCAGGCTGTAGTGGAAGCCCAGCAAGGAGAGAGACCACTGCTTCCATGCTCGCTTGGTCCAAATCTCTGAAAAACAGAATTATAAGAAGCTGTGAACCAGTTCAGCAGAATTAGTCTCTCCTCCCTCTTGATAATTTCCCCATCCAGTATCAAGTCTTTTTTCCATATATATCCACCTACAGGTGAAAAGAATCATTAAGAATCTAGTAATTCTAGTAAAGTTCTGTCCATCAGGAAAACACCTATTACATTTTGTGGTACAGGTTCAAGCAATGTGTCTCCTAAGGACAACAACTGCAAAACAAATTTGCCACTGAAAAAAATCCCATTTAAGTACAAATTCAACACTCTTGTGCTTGATGATTTTATTCAGAGTGTATCAGATTAAGATAAAAGCAAAATAAAGCATTCAGTCCTAAGGCTAAATCAGGAAGGATATTAAAAGGAATTAAATAAACTCAATGGTTAAACAAACAGAACAGAACCATAAAAACCTTAGTTAAGACTAGCACTAAATATAATTCTGTTGATGCTCTCCAAAACCTATGTTTCTGCCTTTTTCTTTTCCTTAAAATTACTACCACTTATTGCAGTCCACATGTGCCAGCTTCTCAGTGGATATGAAATGCCACCTCGAACGCTGTTAACAATGCTAGAAACAGTTTAAGTGTATTCTTTCTTACCTTGTCAAGCATTTTACATCCTCATCTGTTGCTTGATTAGATGTTCCCATAACCCAGTCTGTCAAATACTCGACCATTTTGTTCCTGTTACATACAGATATATTACTTTAGATTTGGAAGAGGTTGGTTTGTTTTTAAATAGCCCAAACACACTCACTATTGATGGCATCGTTCCTAACTATCACAAGTTCAGTGTAAACTGAACAACCACACACTGAAGATCAACTGATTTTATTATATCAAGTCATTTCCCAGTCTGTACCACACACATTTTTACATGTATTTAGTATCCCCACAATCAGAGTAGCATTTTAACACAGCACCAGGCTCTAAATTATTCTGAAGCCAGAGACAGGGAAACCATTCCTAAAGCAAGAATAGTGAGAATGGTTTTGGTTTATTTTTTTAACCATGTAACCCAACAAAATTACACTTGTCCACATTACTCTGTCCTAGAAGATGTATAATGCAATACCTACCTAAATTTCATTTCTTGGCAAAAGGAAAGGTCATCTCTCCTTTCCATCATTACTTCTACTAACTGACAGAGCTTAGTTTTGATCTGAATTGCGTGCACCAGATTTCCAAGCACACGCACATACCTGGAGAAAAAAAAAGGCAAAGAGAGTAATGAAATATTTAATGCTACTTCACACTCCAAGGCCCACACTGCTGATAAATCTCTTCAGCTCCATGCTGTCAATTGGCCAACCCAGCAGATGTGCATAACCACCTACCTTTATTTCCCCCCCTCAGAAAACCAGGCCCTGTAACAACTGAAGACAAGTAACGAATTTCATCTGGACAAAGAAGTTTTCTCTTTGTGTAAGACTGGGCAGAAATTTGCCCTTCAGCTGGTTTTTAACCACTACCACCACTGTATAGAAAGGAAACCAGGAATGCTACAAGAATTATTTTGTACAGGAAGGTGGACAGGATTTCTTACCTAACCAGATTTAGCATCATTGTCTCAATACTAGCTTGTCCAAGGTGTTCTGAGCTTCCTTCTGTGTGATTGTCAAGCAAATTCTTCATTATAGCAATAGTCTGCTCTACGAATTGGGTGTTGGTCTCAGTTAACAAAACCTACAGAAAGAAAACGCTGGTCTTAGTTCTTTACACACACATGAAATATGTAATAAAGGGTATTAAATATTCTCCAGCACTGCAAAAATCTCACGTACAAGCATTTTCTAGTTACCAGCTAGCCAAAAGAATTCCAATACAAGTCAAGGTTAAGTATGTCAGTGCTACCAGCCATAAGGACTTTGAGAACACTCTCATAGATTCTGTACTCGGAGGTCACTAAGAATTCAAGAATGTTTTCAATTACTCCATGTTCATCATAGCTTGGAATCACAAACACAGTAATTATTAATGCCCGCTGTAAAATTCAATCCCAACACTTGCAGGTCTTTTGTACAAAACACCAATAGGTTTCAGTGTCAATTCCTAAGTGAAAGACGTGACTAATGCTTTTAATTAAGACACAAATGAGAAGGAATATATCAACATTTTACCTGTCCTTGAGAATCAAAAAATTTGCTGATGGTGTTCTTCAGTTTGTTAAACAGCATTGGATAAAGTGCTGGACTCAACTCCAAACCCACCAGATCTTTAATATTAGTCCGTATCTGAAGTCCCACTTTCTCGTGGTTACAGACCATCAAAGTCAATAACCGATCAATGAACTTGCTGACAGGAGTCTCCGTGTTTCCCTCGGTGGACACCATGGATATCATGGAGCCCTTGCGCTCATTGACCGGGCCCATGGGTGGGCTGTAGGTAGCCAGGCCTGCATTGCTGCGGTGCTGCAGGCACACTCCTCCCAGGGCACATAAGAACCCTGTCATGTTGATCCACTCCTGAAGAGAGTCTGTGTCAGACAAGTCTATGGAGCCTCCCCCACTGACATGTGACATTCGTCTCTTCACAATTGTCTTATGAAGACTTTCGGTAACCTGGAAGAGAATGGCAGGAGATGAAATCTCTTCAATTAATCAAAACCACTGGAGAGAGATCAGAAGTTTAAAGTATCCTGTGACAATTCCAGGCTTTCTGAAGATTCACATTTTATAGTTTACTGTAACAGCAGAACAGAGATCTACACAGAGGCTCTGCTTATAAACTAGTTGACAAAGGAAGGCTGAAAGGGACTGAAGGGCTGCCAGCTCAATCCCCTGCTCTGCACCAGGATAAAGCGTGTTTAAATCATCACAGGCAGCAGCTTGTTTAAAACCCTCCAGTGAAAGGATTTCACCATTTCTCTATTCCAGAGTTTCCACAACCCAAATTTTTAAGCTCAGCCTCCACCTCCCTTAGAGCAATTCAATTCAAGTTACTTCTTGGTAAGCACAGTCAATGAGTGCTTACAATTATTTTTCTGGGATACTTTCATAGAGTCTGCCCACAAAGCTCATTTCCTAGATTAAAATTCAATTCCTTAAAATAAGCAAGTTCAAAGAGTACTACAAATTTCTAAGGGTTGAAACTATGGAAAAGTTCATAGTCACCTGCCCATCTTCCATTTTGGTCTTTGGATAGTTAAGGATTAGTTTTGTAGCTTGTTCCCATTTTGCGTGTGTATCCTCCCAGGCCTAAAATAAGATCAAGACTGTGTCAAGATTTAACTTCAAGACTTCTTGCAGCAACAGTATTTTCTGTTTTCAAGAAATATGCATGCAAAGACTACCTCAATTTAGAAAGGTTACCTCTGTGTTGCCTGCAGTCGGATGCTCAATACGCCTCAGTAATGCCATCACTCTCTTCTGAAGAGCTGCTCTCCCTGCAAACGGGCATAGAGCATTTAACTATGATTTTTAAAAACCTACCCACATCAATTATGAGATCTTTAGAAGTATTTAAAATGAAATTATTAACAGAAGAACATATCCCCTTAACATATTCAGAAAAAGATTCTTGTTACACTTAAAAATCATGAGCTCAGTCACCCAAGCTCCCTACTCTTTCTAACTCCAATGATTAAGATATTCCAATGAAAACAGGAGCAGCAATCCAATCAATCTCAACCTGTTTAAAGCTAAAACACAAACATTCTCATTATACAGGTACAAAGGTATTTCACTGGTATATGACTCTTACCTGTTGACATCATATTGCTAACAGATGCGAACTCCATGAAAGTATTGTAGTTTGGCAAAAAATTATGCACAGAGACTTCATCGACCCCACATCTGATATCAGCTTCCTCACAGAGGTGCCGGAAACAGGACATTGCAACAAGCACTGCCTCGATGTCTGGGCTCCATAAGAACATGTACAAGGCAACTTCCAATTTTGTTTGGGCTTGGCGACAGATGGGAGTTCCACTGCAGCCTGCTGTGCTTTCCTTGGGAAATAGAGAGTTCAGAATTTGGTAATACTGCTTATGAATACGGCACCTTGATTAAAATCCAGCCTTATCCAAAATGTTCTTTAAAACTGCTTTTATTCTACCAGAAACAATCAATCCTAAACAAGATCAAAGCTCTTACATGCTGCTGCACAAATAAAGTGGCTAAGAACTTGCTCCTTTCATAAGGATAACCATGTACTTTGGAAAATCTACTGGAAAAAGACCATCTTAAAAAACAAAAATTTTGCTTATAAAAAGATGTGCTAGAACTAGCAGCAAAACTAGGCTTGAGAAGCTTGTCTGCCGAAGGGTATACCTTATCAGATGCTCCATTTCTTGATCCTTCACAGTACTGCACACAGGTTTTCCTCCCCAAGCATTAAAAAGAATTATTATCACATCTTACTTACCATGGAAGAATTCCCTTTCCCTTTCCTGAGAGTAGCTCCTGGAGTACAGCGTATCATCTCTTCATGGTCAAGAGAAATTTGACTAGTTCCACCTCCAGAAACATCATAAAGGAAGAGGAAGTGGCAAGAACTCCTGTCTGACTGCTGTGAAGAGAGGGAAGAGAACGAGAATGAATCAACATAGTTTTCTGATGGATTTCAGGAAGGAAAAGCTCTTCATTTACACAGTAATTCTCACACTGGTGCTCGCAGGGATTTATAATGTTACACATATTAATGTATTTCCCCCTAAGAAATTATCTGGAGAGTGGTCTTCAAAAAACACCACCTTGAGGCAAGCACAAAATGACGCCTTTTCCTCCTGAAAGCCCTACAGGCTTCTTGGGCTTACTCTACAAAATACCCGCTAACATAATGATAAATTTAGATGTAATTAAGTCTGAAGAAGCCAAGCTCAGAAGTACTGAACATTTTATTCTATACATTTTATATCTGATCAGAAAAGCAGGACCTGAGACAGATGTTACCATTTCCTTACCTTGTTTTTTAGAAGGAATTTGTTCCTACAGATGAGAATCTCTCGCAGCCACTTGAGGATTTCTGTACTGCTCAGCATCTGATGACTAGTTAGTTTCTTGCAGATATAAAAAAGCATTTGTGAGCTGCAGCAAAATGAAATTCAGCATTAGCTTTATAATCTAGCAACAACATTTGAAGATATTACTACATTTCACATAGAAATAGGCAACTAGTACAAATATCCTATACATATACCAGCATCATCTTTTTACAAGGTATAACAGATAGAAGATAGGAGCACAGTTTAAATGAGGAGCTCCCCTGTGACCCTTCCCACCACCCAGCTGCCTCTCCAGCTCCCTAGAGGAAGTTAAGCAATTTGGGTTTTGGTTACAAGTCCGGACTCCAGGGCTGCCGCTTTGGAATCCTCAATTTATCCCCAGAACAGATACAGCACAGACAGTGGCAGTACAAGTTTACCTACACTGCTCTGACAACGTGTCTCAACTCTGTTCTGGAAGGAACACATCTAGGGATGTTCCTTCTTCATATCCATTCAGGCCTCACACTCTCTGTTAAAACTGCCAAAGGGTCCAAATTAGTGTCAATTTTAATGGGTGTTTCCCCCAGCCCGAGCAGCACAAACTCATTCCTACCGCTAGGAATTAGTGTTATGAGTTTCAGTTATTGCCCATTTACACAGGGCTCAGCCCCAAACCTATCCCATAACAAGCCCCTTAAGCCACACTCAGCAGTCAGGCAGGCCCATTTGCTGATGCTGTAAGAGTTCCTCCTAGGCTGTAGTTCCCTTTCTTCTAACTCAAACATCAGTACCAACCAGACTAGATCACCAAACTATTATTAATTATTCAGCTCACTCAATTCTTAGCATTCTGAGCTTACAGATTCCTACTTTAGAACTTAAATTTCCCTTAATAGTCTCCAAGAAATAACTGCAACAGCTGCTGTGAAGTTCTTTAAAAACAAAGGGAAGACAAATGGGGACCTCAGGTCAGGGCAAGTTACTACCTTCTTTAGGCGAGCGCTTCAGAGTCAAGATCAGCAAATCCACACTTACAGAACCAGCATAAACTCCCTCAGCCCCCAAAGAATGAAACAGAATTTAAACAAGTAGTAAACACTTGAATGAGAGGGAAAAGTCTCTGCATTTTCAAACCAATGATCATTTGGGCACCTTAATATCAGGCTGAAGGGTCATTCTGCAAACCAGTAGAGCATTTCTTCTTTTTGCTAAATTCATGTAGCATAAGCAAGATACTTCTCCATGAATACACATTACAATTTTGACTGTAGATTCATGCTGATGTTGCAGAAACATCAGAAACACTTTCCCAAAACACTCACAGCTATTTCAAAAGAGAAGACAAATCAAACCAGCCATTCTCTCATTTACAGAAGTTAAGCTACATACCTAATTTCCCAGAATGTCTCTATAGGTGCATCAGGATTCCACAAGTCAATGCTGTCCAACTGGTGAAGAACTAGCAAGGCCTAAATTCAAAACAAAGTTGAGCTTCAATTCAAAGATAGAAATTTACCTTTGTCATGAGTGAGAGAGTGACTGTGAGTTTGAGAGCCTTAAACCATGACAACCTTAAAGAAACCTTTTAAAGAATCAAGACTGAGCAGTACATTGAAATCAGATTACATAATGGCAGGAACTTTTCTATCTCTAAGCTCCTATAAATGACTGTTCGGATGTTACCATCCAACATGAACTCCCACAGAGACTTTCACCCTGAAAAGGACTATTCTTATACAAGAAATATTCTTGACTTCTACTATTAAACTATCAAGAATATGTATTTCATATATTGATAGGTAATAGAATATTGACAGTATTTGTGGCAATTCTTATTGAGGGAAGGTTAAACAGAGAAGCTTAAATTACTTACTAAAATTCAACTATTTATGTAGAGCTTTAAGAGCATATAGGTATAGTTAACCCTTTTTTCAGCCTACCTGGGAAAACCAAAAGCATGAAAGATGTCAGAGCACAGATACTATAGTGCATTTTTTAGAACAGGAATCTGAAGACAGCAGGATAATGTAACTGGCACCTCCCAGAAGACACTTAGCGCAGGAAGCATTTAGGAAAGTATCGATTGAGACCAAACTCCAAAACACAGAACTTCAGAGCTTCTGTGAAAGCCTTGATCTGCCTGTGCACCCCTCGTCTGGCACAGAGGACAAGCTCGCTTACCTCCATGGCTTCTTGTGCGATATCTGGCATGCTGGACTGTGGAACGAGTTGCACGAGGCCTGTAATTAACTCGGCTGTGCTCCCCTGTGTCTCAGGTCCTTGCTTCCTTGGATTCTAACACCAATGGGCAAACAAAGCTTAAGTTATTAATGACCACCCATGTTACTTTCTAAGGTAAAACATATTAGTGACCAACCATACAGTGGCATTTCTGTAATTAACCAGGTGAATTTCTGGATCTTTCAGAAACTGTCAGTTTTAAACTGTATGTAATACCCTGTGTACATCAGATCTTTGACACAATTGAAATAATTGATGATTAAACAATAAACAGACCTGAGAAAAACAGACCTGAGAAAAATGGAAGATCTAAGACCATATCTGTCCTTCTGCTCAGTGAAATGATGACTCGCTTTCCTCCAACCCTTATTTCAGTTTTCTTCTTCTATCCCCCTCTCATCCTGCTCTCCTCCAGAGTTACAGAGCTCTATGCTCCCTTTCCTTGTTTACAGTTTCTCTTTACTTTTGCTTTTTTTCCTTTCAAAGTAGCATTAAAACCCAAGAAAAGAATGAGGAGGAAATTATCCTAAGTGCCAGGTTTGTGGTTTTACTTTGTATTTATTCAGCAGCTTTAAAAGTAAATTTTCCTATGGATGAGTAGTATGATATACTTACACACAGCAACAGCTTTGGGTCAGCATGGATCAGCTTTACCAAGGATAACAGCAAGAACTTGTAGCTTCTGGTTTCCAGATCAGTAGGTTTTTCTTTAAATTTAAGGCTTGTCATTTTCTCCTTAAATGTAAGACTCTGACAGAAGGAAAACCACAGTCACTGTCAGTAAGGCAGGCTACACAGCAGTTGTAATAAAACATCTTACAAGTGTATTGCTTTTATAATCTATAATTCATTAAGAACTTGGAAAGTATCTAAAATTCACTTCAGTATAGCCACACAGCTTTCTCCTTGAAAATCCCCTTTTACGTCTGCATTCTCTATCCCTTTAGTATCTTTACAGTTTCCTTCCAAATTGTTCTAGTGAGCTGCGTGTGGGCATAACAAAAGCTTATGCATAAGACAAATTGTGGCCAAAGAAAAATGGATAAAGGACCAAAAATATTTACAAAGATTTTCTATGGTCTAAGAATGAAATAAAAGGAAATGTTTCCAAGTGAGTCTGAACACAGGGGAGGGAAGGGAACTCTCTTCCAAAGGTAAAATATTCTCTTCATGTTCTGCCATCATCAGTCTGGATTTTAGCATTTTCACATCTGTGACCTCTGGACAATGAACCTTTTGGTTCTCACAAGGTAGACAGTGCATTGCTTCAGTGAAATAAATCTAGCTCCACCTGAAAAAGCAGTGAACTACTCCTGTATAACTTCCTTCTCCTTCGTGAAATGAAGGATATTTGGACAGGCAAGGTATGCAGTGAGATTTCACATCACGTATAGTGGTATGACTCCAAGATGAACCATATTATGTTCTACTACTGCTGTATAGCAAGTGCTGCTCTTCCTTCATCTCAACCAAAAATAACTTGGATACATGCTAAACTCCGAAAAACACTACATATGTATGCGTATGTGTGTCTGTACACACACACATATAAGTACATATATTAAAAAGGTGAACTTGTGTCGAGTGATTCCCAGTATGTCCAAAATCAAAAGATTTTCATCTCTTCAATTACTTTACAGAATTTGTATTTTCATTCATTTTAATCTTATACCATGGGAGATTAAAATTGTATTTTTGCTTATAGGTACCAAAATAGTTTCAGGACAGTAGCTTGGACAAATAAATCGCTGTTGTGGATATTCACCACAAGACAAGATACAAGGCTCTTTAGACACTTAGCTTTTGAAACTATCCTGTGTAGTTTATAGTTTGTGAAGCTCAAACAGTAACTGTTTTTTTATTTTCACTGAACTTTATAAATTTTGAACAAAAAAAATCCACCCAAATTAGCTGGAAATAATCCTAACGGTGACTGAAGAGATACGACATTGCACAACTCAATTCTACAAGAAATCAGAACCTCATCATGATAGAACTATTATGATAGTTACTGTGAAAACACACAGAAAAGCTATCACACAAAAAGCATCCGATCAAGAAACTGGTTCCACACTGGCCAAGTTAACTGACTCTCTCCTAAAGTTTAGTTTGCCACAGTGAAGGGAGTTCTGAGAAGAGGCACATGGCAAAAGAAGCCAACTTGCTTCTGTGAAGCAATTTATCTACTTCACACAATCAAAACTAAAGCCTATGCTAAACAAAGGCAGGGACATGACTGCTCTCTGCAGGTACAGCAAGGGGTAGACACCAGTTTGAAGCTAACAGGCAACACTGGAACAAGAACAACGGGGACAAGTTAGACATAAATAAGTTTAGGCTGGAAATTAGATATGGCTCTAACCACCAGAGCAGGGAGATTCTGGAAAAGCATCATGATGCAAAAGGGGGCAGAAATAAAAGACCAGAACTGAGTAAAGGCTGCTACTCCCAGGAAGGACCTCAGCTGGCTGTGCAAGGGATCACCCTGCAGTTGACTGGGGCAGTGCTGGGATCTCCTCCCATCCTATGCTCTCATGTAAACCACGCTACCTTCTGTCCCCAGATGAAGCGAGGTGACTGCAGTGGTAACTATGCACAGAAAAGTCAGAGCAAGGGAGGGCTTTTCTGCGGTAGTTACGATGGGTCATACTTACAGCAACAGAGGCCCACTGCCATGCAAAACAGTGACTGGTTGGCATCTGACCATGTGAGCGACAGCAGGCAATAAGAACGGAAAATAAGCAGAAGACAAAGCACCACCAATCAATGTCTGAGTTGCCATTACAAAACCCCTGCTATTTTCTCAACAGATGAATACAGACATGTAAAAAGCAAGTTAAACATGTTGTAGCTTTCAACTAAAGGTATGTTGATCATTTGCTTTCATTTGAGAAGCCCAATAGGAGTATTTTCATTTGTAACATTTTAGGCCTTCTAAAACAACCAAGTTCCCTTAATACATCCGAAGTCCTAAGTGGGAACTGCAGAAGAAAGGACACGCAGCTGCATGCAAACTTACTAAAAAAATTTGGATGAGCTACAAATTTGCATTTACCACGGGTTTTTTTCAAGTCAAGCAAGAATATTGACTTTATTTCATAATGCTTGAAAAATCTTTCATGCTGATGCTGTCACCAAGACCAAACAGTCAACTTGCTCAACAGAAAGCAAGAGAAATGAGACTCATGTCAATTGTGGGAAAAGCATTGCAGTTTTCAGACATTATCTTCGCATACAGAATGCTTTTGTTTTCAGATTAAACAAGAATAGACATATTACCTAGCTAGTCACACAGCAAGAAAAATGCACAGTTAGCCACAGAGGACAGTTACAGAAGAAATACTTCTATGTTGCCCATTTAAAAGCAGCATGAAAACTGAGAAACATACATCACTAACTGACCAGAAACAGTTAGTCAATAGACCAAGGCCTGCAAGGTTTACAGAGCATGTATGGCTCTCTGTTGCTTTGTGGATTGCAATGTTCCTCCCCCCCCTCTAGTTTCCAGTCTAAAGTTAATGGATAAAAAAGCTGGAATGGGATGGAGACACAGGAAAACCAAGGGGCTGTGTTTGCAGAGCTCCTTTGGAAGCCTTACCGGAGTCATGCGAATGGCCGGGTGGGCCCCGCAGCCCTGGATTGCCTTGTGAAGGGTCTCACTGAACATGCTGCGCAGCTCCATGGAGTGGCAGTACACAGCGTCGATCCGTGGCCACCAGTCCAGCGCCGACTGCAACCACAACACAGCAATGTTCAAACTGGCAACGCAGGACTTGCATTATCGTTCATTTCTGACCTCTAAAGGTTACAAAAGCTGCGGTGTAACCAACTTTTACACATAAGTATTTTACACTGCATCACCCTTATGCTAATTTTGTATTCTCATCACGAAATTTCCATGATGTGCCTAATACTGCTTCTTCTGAAATACAGTTTTATTATGTTGTTGGGATAAATGAAATAGAACATGTTTTGAAAGTTAAGTGAGGCTGGCTGCTCAACATTGACTATTTTCATACTGAACTGAATAAAAATTAAAGCGCTATTTTAGTGACTTAAAGCACAGTAACAAACTGAAGGTGAGCAATTGCACAAACTTTCAACCTACTTTTCGTATTCAGCATTTACTACAAATTTTACACTATTTCAATTCATACTGGATTAAATCCCTGGACAAAACCATGAGGGCAGCTCTTCCCCAGGTTCTCATGTCAATATGCTAGAAGTGCTGTAACTCTGCATGTCCTGAGGGTGGTTTTCAATAAAGCATTACCTACTATAAAATCAGAGAACATAAAGATTCATTTGTCATCCTGCATTAAAGGGTATTAAAGCATATCTGTGCTGAAATGTTATATTGGAACACAAGCTCTTAAACTGGGAACCCAACCGGTAGACAGCATTTGTATTTCCTTCCTTACTAGCAAGCAACTTCTGCTGCATGGATACTGGTTACAGAATCTGGTCTACTATTCAAACTGTATTTAATAAGAAGATGCTGATTTGAAGAGAAGTTACAGATTGGGCTGATGAAATACTTTCAGAACTCACATTTGTGATGATTCGGTGGAGCGAATTTACCAGCACATAATGAAATGTTGATGGGGAATTCTGTGCCAGGCAGATCTACAATAAAAGCACATAAAAGCTACTTAGGAACATCTTTGTCTTTGCCATCTTTCTTATCACGCTAAACAACAGTGTGAAGCCTTTTCATTAAATTGACAAAGCTGTCAAATCTAAACAAGCAAAAGGAAATCAGCTAAGGAAAGAGTTATAAAAACATGTAGAGATTTATTACTAAGAGATATTTATACAGTTGAACTAATTCATGAGCTTCCAGCTGCTGTTGGCATATCTTTCACAACTGACAGGTCATCAGCAGTATGTGGAGAATGACTTACCAGTAGGCAGTGTTCTCACCTTAAAGTGTTGGTTATTATGAGGGTTTATGCGGAAACAGGAAACCAAGCAGTCAATCATAAGGTCTACATCTGCATTTTGATTGCCTCTTGAAAAAGGTTTGCTTGGATTAAACAGCAAATTCTGTGTGTTCCAAAAAAACAGAAACGTATAAATCAGACACCAAGATTATCCTTGTCTACTGTCAATACATTTTCCACTTACACCCACTACGGTATTCAATTAAGGAGAAATGTAAAGTATTTCAGTAGCTTAAAATTCAGATTTCTTCCTTACAAATAGGAAACAGACAGTTTTACCTTAAGATCTACCACCATGGACTGCACTAATAGGAAAATGACGGAATTATCTTCCCAGTTGATGTAGGTAGAAGCTTTGCACAGCTTGACACAAGCAATAGCAGCACTTTCAGTCAGCTGTCTGCTTCCACCGTGGCCTGCAAGTGCCTTCCTGAGATTGTCCAGGAATAGTTTCTGCACAATTCAAACGAGGAATAGTTATAACCAGAGCTTTGATAATCTGTGGTCAGGGTTTTTAGATGCTTAAATATTAAAGCCAAACAACACTTTGTTTTCTCATCAGAAATCA
The DNA here is from genome assembly GCA_032466535.1 of Forpus xanthops. Lineage (NCBI taxonomy): Eukaryota > Metazoa > Chordata > Aves > Psittaciformes > Psittacidae > Forpus > Forpus xanthops. The sequence continues at coordinate 55,959 of JASSUY010034767.1, forward strand.
TGGATATTGGGACTGCAAAAACCAACCTGATGCAGCATTCTGGAGACATGTTATGATTGCTAAAGTTCATTATGATCAAGGGCAATGAGAATGGTACAAAGATAGATGGTTGTTTACTCTTTAACCATCATGTTTGCAGCCTCATCTAATTCAACAGCTGCCACAGGTGCTGCAATTAGGGAACACCCAGTATGCACACTACAGACATCCAGGGCAGTACCACACTGGCAAGCTAGAAGCAATACTACCAGGGGAAATCACATCGCTGGGATTTAAATCTCTAAGGGGATGTAAAAGTTCTGATGTAACACTGGGACACACGATCAGTATGAAGCATTGACAGTGACAGATCATATGTTAGGTGAGAACTTAAAAAGGGTGCATGAATTTACATATGGAATTGTATTGAGCTTTTCAGGTAGTAAAGACAAAATACACCTGAAATACAGAACAAGCAAAACCAAGCATCCTCTAGAAATCAGAACACGAATTCAGGTATTTTTCTTCTCTTACCTTGTTCATTTTAGTTTCTTCCACCACATCCTTTGCTATATCTTGGATTATCTCTGGACACAGGACCAGGAGTATGATTTGCAGTGGCCAAACTGCTGCTTTACGTTTTGTGCTCTCAGCAAAGCCATCCACTAAGTCAAACAACTTCTCTGCACAATCTGCAGAAAACATATGCCCAAGTTCAATACCAATTTTAATGATGAAAAGTAAAGCACAGCTATAAAACAGATGAGGGCTAGCTCCAACAACACAGAAAAGAAGTTCTGTTTTGCACATTACTGGCACACTACTGGGGGTAAAATGGTCTCAACCCAGTTAAAGACATGGTTTCCCTGAAAACATAAATTTTCCTCTCTTTTTGACTAGAGACAAATGCAGGTGATGGTCTCTAAGGTTTTTCATGTATTAAGATGAAGAAGTATATTTAAAGAGTCTCCATGTTTTAGGTTTTATTTCTTTGTACTCTGAACCACAAAATGCATCACTTTTTAATTAAAATGCGAGTCAGGAGAGGCAAGAGACAATGATAAACCCCTGCCTGCCCTTGGAAAGGTTGACAGAAATTTGGAGTTGTTATTTGTGGACTGCATAAGAAGCAGAGAGGGCCCAAAATGCAAGGGAATGTGTCTTCGGAACAGCATATCATTTGTTGTGCCTTACCAGCCATATCAGTCTGAGGTGTTTGATACAGCTTTGTGAATTCATCAGGATAGTTTTCCACCCAGTTCCAAAATGCCTGCAGATAACGAAAAACATCTTTACATTCCAGAGCTTACAAATATTTTCCTTGAATTATGTGTTCAAATGAAGAGAGATTTTCTTCTTCTAATCACTCAACATCTCTCGCAGAACATATACGCATTGAAGGGATGCACCAACTTACACTTCATCGTAAATTACTGAATTGCAACTACTCCTTAATTAGAGCAAGTCTGCAAATAAGCAGTGAAACGGAAGACAAACATTAAAATACTCACCTTTTCAAGACTGTTGATAACAGCCAATTGAGCTACTTTCTTAAGTGCTTTAAACTTGAATACTGTCTCTGTAAATGCAAAACATTTCTGTACTTAGAAACGATACTTGGTTCTAAAAAGCAATACAGATTATAAAAGACATCTGAAGTGCAAAGCAGTTTTTAAACCAGTGTGTTTCTGTGACTTAAGTGTTCTAAAATATATTGGTAAATATGTGACTATTTGGAGTAAACCACAGCAATAAAAACATACACAGATCAATAGCATTGCCATATTCAGATAACAGTATTTCAAAACACAGGCTCAAATCATACCTTGCAAGAGTCGCTTTAGTTTGGAACAATCCACACTGATGTACTGTAAAAGTTCAATATCATGAACATCAGCATTATCTTCTGAACAAACAGTCAGTTCCTGTAATCTAAAAATATGCAAAGTAAACTAACTTCTCAATGGGATTATGTCAGAGAGGTATGAACACATTGGAACAGCAGGGGAGAGTTAGCTGATCTCCTCAGATAAACTTTTCCAGGTTTAGAAATGCAGGATGGAGCTTGAATGATTAAGAGTTAACATTTTATCTTGTTCCATCCTCACACTGAAAAATGGATCTAGAAATACCAGTGATGAGTCTTACAGGATACCAACACCATCTGGTGACAGTCTGTTTATGCCCAAGAGTTGCCTAAATCCTTCTGTTATCTACCATACTGTAGCAGTAATCTTGTCATCTTTCCAAATAAGTATTAAATTTGCGGAATCATGACACCTTCAGACTACTGCTCCCTAACAGCAAGTCTTGCCCCAGGTCATTTCTCAAGACTAACGCAGTGACTGATGGTACATAACATCACTGAGCTACAACCACCCCTTGTAAGCTAAAGAAGGGCCACATTTTTTTCTGGTCTGATCAAAGAGTACCAAGTTTAATCACACCAGTCTAAACACAACAGCATCTTTTCACGCTTTTGCATCCTATGATTTACTAAACATCTCATCAGATACTAAGCCACTAATAACTAAATCATATGTTCTCACGAACTAAAGATTGCCATGTCTTGTTCCAAAGCTACAGATGTGTTTTAGACATGGAATGTGATTTCTAGTACTATACACAAAAGCAGTTCTTCATTTCTTCAACTTAACAGCCCTCGCTGGGAATGGGAAGGTCCCCAGTGCTGTGCTTTTCATGCCAAAAATCCCCCAGCTGCTGTACAAGGCCTAGAAATATGCCTAAACAGGAAGCACAGGTCAAAAGATCAGCAATGCTAACTGTCGGCAAGCTGACCCCTGTGGAGATCAGCAACAACTGGTCAAATATTTAACTGTTCATGTACAAGCCATCTGAAGCAAAAAACAGGTTAGGGGAAAAGCACTGTGTGCCAGCTCAGAGGGATGGCAGGAAGGGATTTGGAGCTTCAGAACTAAACCATGCTACAGACATGTGAATAAATACAGACCCATGGACCAGATTCAAAGACTGTCAAAAGATTTCAACTGAAAAATACTTCCTATAAAAGGAGCAAAAGAAACTGTTTCCATTTCCATAAGGAACAAAACATAATCAACCTATTGACTAAAACCACATCCTCCATCCTAGCTGCCAAGTCCATGTTCTTGAAGCAGAAGTTATTATAGCTCTGCAAAAGCTTTAAAAATACTTGAAATTTAAAATTATTAAATAATTTTAGACTGTTTTCTAAAATGCAAATGTTTTCCAGCATGTGGGAAGGAACTGTTCTTCCTTTATATAAATCTTTGTCTTGATTAAATTGGCATACTCATTGCTATGGGACCACATGAGGCTGCCCGAGTTCCACTTCTAGCAAAGCAAGGGTGATGTCAGTTATGATAACGTGTGCCTAGAGTTAAGCTGCCTCAAGCATCTTTCAAAAAACATCTAAGTATTTCAGTAATAAAAAGATGCACAATGCCAGTGGACTGGCAAATACTGAAGCATCAAAAGGATCTGGATCAAGGCAAACAGAGCAAAGACTGGATGGAAACTTTGGGCCTGTCTCTCTTCTCACTTAGCAAAGACAAGTTATTTTTATAGCCAATGTGCTGTGAAACTCAAGTCAAGCAGAAGACAAATGGGTCTATTCCAACAACTAACAAACTGTCCAGCTGCTTTGTCTCCTTCAGGCTAAGACAGATTTGACATAAAAGCCTTCAGGCAGGAAAAATTCAGAAGGAAAACAGCTCTGGGGCTTCACCTGAGCTGCAGACAAGCTGAAACTGTGCATTCTAAATTCACAGGCAAATGTATGCAACCCATCATCTTCCCCAGCCTTTGTTTTCCAAAACACTTTGCTCCCACAAGAACTTATTCAACTTATTCAGCTGAGTTACCATTATTTTCACTCTACAATAGCATTTGACACATACTTATGAAAGCAAACTAACAATGCAGTAAACGTAGCTCACAGAAAATCTACTGGCAGTGACCTAGGACAGGTATGAAACAAGTTCATTTGGTAACCAGAAACTCAAGTGAAGTTTTGAGAGGTAGAGGGAGCTTCACTTAGGAACCATCTTGTTAAATATCATTCAAGCAGTTAACTCTTCTGAAATTAGGAAGACTACAACTCATGATGGATGTTCTACACACCACTATGTAGTAATCTTCTAACACACTATGTCAGGCTACTGGAAACACCTACCTGGTGGAAATGCGGCTGAACACAGCATTGAAGTTATTGCAGCTCAGAGAAAAAAGAACCCCAGAGGCCGAATTCCGCAGCTCAGCTGCGTGCTGGTTCCCTTCACGGTAGGTGTGGATGAAGTGGCAGATTTCTGGCAGCAACTGTTTCACCAGCATAGTCTCGTCTAGTCGCATGGTATCCTTTGGTTGCTAAAAATAAACACGCAGTATTGCATGAAATTCCAGTTTGGAGGTAAAAAAACATGGAGCATCTGGTAAGGAGACAAAGGACCTGAATCTAAACTTCTAACTGCCTGAAGGCTACCCCTGGCCATAGTGTAAGCAGTCTACACAGAACAGGCCTCTTTCCATTTGAACAGTAACTCATGCCATTCAAACCATCTTACACTTTCAGCTAAGTCTCCAAAATATACAGGAAACAGAGTTCATCAATATTACCAAGGACCAAGTAAAAGATCAAACTAGTGTTTGAAGCAAAGCATACTCATCCCTGTTGATCTGTGTAAAGTATTAGCAGTAGAGCATTAACTATCTCAGCTTGGAACAGAAGCTCAAGGAGCAAAGACCCCACCCTTACCTCTCTTTTGGGTAGGACCTGAACCGCTGTATTTTGACAGCAAGTATTTTATATAAAAAAAGTGAGCTGAGAACGAGGTTCCCCCTTTCTCTTGCCTATGATTGCTCTACACGAGTCAAAAAAGGCTTAACTTTCCTGCAACAGAAACATCTCATTTTTGCCAGTTTGCACAGTCTGAGACATAAGGAAACTATTTACAAAAGAATTCAAAGTGAAACTTTGCTCTACTAAAAGCGAGTTTTAACAGAGGGTCAGCATTAAAGCTTTCTAAAATTCTACCAATGAATTTACCATAGGGAATTGGGAAGTTTCAGAGACTCCCACTTAGTTGACCTGAGTCCTGTTGCCATGAGAACTTGATGAAACATTGAGCAAGAACAGGGAGCAAGAAATAATGCTGAAGATAGCGCAGAACACAACGCTCTTTGTATAGAACTTTGGCTCAAGTCTTATTAAACATACACTGGCTCAACTCGCTCTCATTTAAACTGACAAAGCAAGAAGTATTCAGCGCAATTTTAAGCTGTTCAAATATTATCATTTATCAGGAAAAACTCACTGACATTTCAAACAACATGCATGTAAGGTACAGTTTAACAGAATTAACTTCTGAGGTTAAAAAAGCTTTCCCAGCTCTCTGCACCAAAGATAAAATGCCAAGAAGAGGCATTAATTTCAGCTGTACAAGCTGAAAATTATTCTGGAAAAAGGTATTTACCTGGCTCTTCTGTGATTTTAGAAGAATCCACAATTATTCAGCCTCTTAGTACTGTAATGCAAGATGTGCTGCTTGACAAAGTTAGCCACAGTAAGGTCAATACTTTATAAAGAAAGAACTTCAGAAAGTGCAGCAGGGAAACAGCAAAGAGTTTAGCTGATTCCATGACATTCCTCCAGGAATACAGCTTTCAAAAAGAAGTTCCTTTCTTGCTAAAGGAATAAACCACTGCAAACTCTGCTCGCTGTGAAGTTTGGCTTTGCAATTACACAGCTTAGCACAGTAAGTTGTAGAACCGTTTACATCCCAAAGGTAACAGAAACTGCCTTGCAGCACAGCTCTGACTGGAAAGCTCAGGACTGGATTCCCAGTGGAAGTTTGGACATGGTGAACTAATGCAATCTAGGAAACACCTGCAAAAGTAATCTTTCGAATAGCGATAGCAAAGTCTCTGCTGTATACAGCAGCTTATGACAAATTACTTCAGAAAGTTTTAAGAAATGTAAAGAAAAATCACCACTGCACACAGAAAACAGACACTTGAACAGAATTATCTGCTACTTTTAACATGATCTACTATCCTGTTAATTTTTCTGTTGAAATCGTTTAGAACTGTTTAAGACAAAAACGTGTTGATGCAGCTACTTAAAAAATAATGAGCTGGACATGCCACAAGCATTCAAAGCTTAAAAAAACCTTAGTGAAGCTTCACAGCCACATCTCATTCTTCATTTGGGTTGTGGCTTCCCTCCCTTTAGTTCACACGTCTCTGAGCATGGTTGTGTGCAATTCTTGTTAACAAGTTATTAAAAGAGAAACATTATTTGTAGCTCCACAAATCATACAAATAGTGGGAAGGGCAAATTCAAAAGTTTGTTTGAAACTTTTTAGCTGAAGATAAAAAAAATCACTGATTTTAGGCACGAAAAAAGCACCCCATAATCCTTCATTTCTCAGTTATATCAAGTGATTGCAGTCATAGGAAGGTTTAGAAATTGTTAAAAGGCATTAATCCTACTTTGCTCTAAACAGATGAGTTTTCACTGCACCAGTAGTAACAGATACACAAGCATTTGACTTGTGCACTCTAACTCATTTGATTTCAACTTAGCGGTGGCTTGTGCAAGCCTACTCACCCCTGCCAGACATTTTTCCAGTGTATCCAAGATAATCAGCTGAGATAGATATAAATTCTTTTCAGCAGTTTCTCCAAATATTCTCTAGAAGTAGAAAGGATACAGATTCACCTGAGACACACAAATTTGACTTGTAACACATCAGTGCAGCAAAGTGACACAGAAATTATGGCTCCTTTATAGCTCTAGGTTTGAGCTTAGAAACAAAGCCAACGAAAATCAGATTAAAATAGGAATTAAAACATCACTGCTAAAGAAATACCTTTAGCCAGACTGCAATGCTAAGTCTAACAAGGAACAGTTACCACAAAGTACGACTGGAGGTGCACTGCAGCCCCTTACCTCCAATCAGGCCTGTAATGTACTCAGAAATGAAGGTTAGACCTTTCCAGAACCTATTTTGGTATCAGTTAATGCTGACTCTTTCCCACTTACCTATTTAATTGCCAATATCTTAATAGAATTGATGTTACAACAAATCCGTACTAACAAGCCTATTAGAGCGTTGTAGAAGTTAGCACAGACCACAGGACCAAACACAGGAGAGGCTGCAAAGAGACCCCACGCTTCAGATGCAGGAGGAAGGCAGAGTGCCATTGGCTGTTGAAGCCAGAATCCGGTTTTACTGCCAACAGTAACAACTAGTTCCAGCAACAGTAAGACAGCAAAATAAAGCAGAAAAGATTTCACGAAAAACAGGCCTACACATGGGACACGTGTAGAAGCCACCCAAAGGAAGTTGTATTTTAAACCATTGGAGAGGTCACCTCAACTTCAGCAGAGCACAAACCCTCCGTGTGCTAAACTAAGGCCATGCTGACAGTCTTCTGGTCTCCCTCTTTTCAGCTACAGAAATCCTTCCAAAATGTTGCCAATTCATACAGTAGCTCCATCCATCAACACAAAAAACGTTAAGTCTTGCAACTCAGTGCAAAGCAAATGTTGACTTTTTTTATTGGCATTTTTAGCTAGGTCTTTCCTCTGAAAATCTATATATCACACCCAGAAACTTGTTTTAACTGCATAGTTTTCTCATTTATCAATCATCTTACACATCAACACATTCCTTCATGCCTATGGAGTTTATTTAACACAAATTCTCTCTTAAACTTAAAGCAGCCTAAAAAACCCAGCAGCAGGACAACCTATTTTCAGACTTTATCAATCCTTTGTACTGTTCTAGCACATCTCTACACAGCTGACATCCGAAAGAGCTCCCTGCAAACTCTCCTACTAAAGCCATAAAAACCAGTACTGCTAGAGTATGGCCAGTTCTGTTACCTGTTTTGGAGATCCCACATGATCCCTAACCCAATAATCCAAAATTAGAGAACTTACCATGTTATTAACATTTTTTAAGATATTGGTGAGACCACTGATGACAAGGGAAAACTTGTACTTGGAAATGTTTATGAGACATTCCTTGTTGTGCTCCGTACTGACTTTGGTGTGGGTATTCTGCTGGCCAGCCTTTATTGGAAGCTGTAAGAAGAGGAAAGCATTGTCAGCTTTTCTACATGGAAATTTGCATCTTTAAAGATAAGTTAAAGATTCTGAATCACCTGAAAAAACATACTAGAGAGACAACTACAAACATGTCAGTTACTTCATTTTGTCTATATTCAACTGCCTTCTGGTCCTCTATAAAACAAACTACTGAGTTCACCCATTCCTTTATCCGAATGGAAACTAAACCTCTGTTTTGTGATAAATTTTCCACAAACCAAATGTCAAATCTATCAAAAGGAGCAGAAAAACCCAAGATAGGATTCTGAGAATAAAAGTCTCTTTATTTCAGCAACTGGCTGTTAAATACCAAAAATCTTCACAAGGCCAATAGCTGCAAGTTAAAAATCTGCATCCTGAAACACAACAGGAGGCAAAGCCACAGCAGCTCACCCACCAGGGGAGCTGGAAGGTAGAACAGTGGTTCCACAGGTGTCCCCCTCTCTCTCTTAGGTCAGAACCAAGAGGCACAAATGAGCTCCCAGAGGAGCCACCACCAACATCCTCTGCGGGACATGGGTTACTCAGGGGTCCCATAAACACCCCCACCAGCCAGGCAACAAGGTGTCAGCCTCACACATGCTTCAAGCACCCACAAGCCAACCACAGCTTGTGAACCCTGCGCTGATGCATCAGTTCCCATTCAGGTAAGGTTCAGAATGCCTGCACAAACTCGAGATGTTTCTCCTGCTGGGTGAACACTGGGCACTTTGTTTCATGCAGTACCCAAACTCTACAAGGTTCACAAGCAAGTCACCTCCCAGGCTCACACTCACCTTCCCTGTGTGCTCCCCACCAGTCCCAGCCTCTCATGAACATGAAAACGTGAGGAATGGAGCTCTGGAAACTCCGTTTTGTTGACTTTTTAAAGTAAACAAAGGGAACTACAAAGGAATCACTATCATCATCTCCTTTTATAATTCACCTATGCCATTTGTATTTTAAAGCATGACCTGGGATAAGTCACTGCCTATAGAAAGTTGAATTGCTATTACACGTTTTGTCCAATTTCAACTAGAATTCTTGATAAATGTGGATTCTGCAAGACACCAACAGCTCAGTGTGAGTGCCACGATGTAATATTTTTGCATTAGAAAGGGTATCTTCAACAACAAAAGAAATTCAGAGAGGTTAAAAGAAGGGTTCCAAGGAGCTACAATCAGCTTTAGAGCTGCAAAGTAACTAAAGATCAACTTGCCAGGCTGGGTCTGAAGACTTGGTGAGAGGACTCCTCATTGCCACCCACTGTGAACTCAAAAAGTGGCTGTGGGATCTCTGCAGCAAGTTCAGCATAAGGGGAGCACCCCTCTGCCTGCCCAACCTCCTACAGCCACACAGTGTCCCACAGGACACCCAAGGTACCTTCCACTCCATTTAGTCATTCTCTTGCCAGTGTTCAGGCTGCATTGAATGCTTTAAAATAGGGAGATGTGTCCCAATGTGCTCACTGGAAAACTGGAAAAAGCAGAACCAACAGCAGTTGTGACTCAAGCTTTGTTGTCATTGTTGGATGTTATTTTTACAAGACATTTTCGGAAGTCATTAGTGCAAGATAGATACATTTAATTAAAAGTTTCACCATTCCTAGTAATTTTATTTGAATTCTCAAGTCTCCGTGCTGACAGCAGCAGAAAAGCTCAATAGCACTGAGTGATAAAACACTTCAGAAGTGCCTCTCAAAGAATCTGTGTCATAGATCTAGGCCTGCATGGTTCCATGCTACAGAAACATCGGACTGCACACTTCTGGAGCTTCCTGCCACAACAGCAAGGTCACTGAGGAGTAAAGCTGCTTTTTATACTACCATTTAAAATAGGAAACTATATAAAAAGGAAATATTAGCCCTGCTAGTTTGGGTTTTTTAGTTTCTCAGCTATTTCCTCTGCTCACTGGCATGCTGGAGCATTGTATATCCCCACATGGAATGAGGTGCCAATGCTGAGTGACCAAAACAAAACTATTTCACTTCTATACAAATCTCCATAAATTTAAACATTACAAAAAAGGGAGAAAAAGTTGAAATTTTACTTTCACTGCCTTTGATTTTATAAAAGAGAAGGACCAACACAAATGGTTTCCTGGATAGCTTTTATTAGAATTAGAAACAGATATTAAAGCAAAAAACTTAACTGGAGCTTCAAACTACGAACACATGGACCATTTTGAGCTCCTCCCTGTTCAGCAAAGGGATGGTCCACTACTTTAACTAAGTTCTTGTTGCCCTTGAAATAGGAAGCAACAGCCAACAGCCATGTAACCACATTGATGCGCACACAGCCTGCACGCTGCCATACACCTCTAATCTGTTCTGTGTCTCGCTGAGGTGTCACACAAGCTCCATAGCACAGGAGATGATGCAGAACGGTGTTCTGGACTACAGCTTGCCTTATATAATGCAGTGGACAGAGACAAGATAGGTAGATGAAATCTGGAATCTTTAGGATCAATTAAAGAACATTGCTGCAGAAGACAAGGAAAAGCCATTAAGTAGCTGAGCCTGCCAGTTGCAATGATACAGTACAAGACACAGTGTATCCCAGATTCAAGATACAAGTCATCTTGTATACCACCTATTGCTGAAACAACTAGAAAACCAAACTTACAAGATGAAGCACTGAAGCATCTAGCAGCTTCCACCAGCCACGCAAGGTCCCTGGCTGTTAAAACACATCTGCTGACCACACAGCTTAAGTCAAACCCTATCTCTAGAAATGCATTTGACTTCCATGTACACAGCCTTGTTTACTTTCTATAGATTCTCCGTATCTGCTGCTGATGCAGCACTGGAACTGGGCAAACGTACTACTGAGAGACAAAATATACACAGCACCACTCTTTCCTCAGCATCAGGAGAGATGATGATCAGATGATGATCAAAATCAGATACAAATCTCTTCAAAAACCAACAGGCATCGTGCTCCTAACTATAAACCTTGTACAAAGGCATTATTTAGTAAAAGAACCTCACAACTAAACTTTCAGAAGAACATAGAACTCTGAAAGTATCTTCTATAGGTTGCCTAAAAACAGTATTTTCAAAAGGTTAACTAAAAGCTGGTGCTGTGAACAAACGTGTATTTACTGCTAACAGAAACTGCTGTGCTACACACAGAACAACCATCAAAGCACCTTGATGCTTGTCAGCAGCTCATTACCAGACTCAGGTAACATTTGTTACATGTGGAACATTCCTTTATCCATTTGTCAGGACACCATCTGTGTGCAGTACAGCACTTGGGTTTGCAATACATTACACACCCTGGTTTACAAAAATAAGATCGAAGCTGCTCCAGGTTTGTGCTACAGACAGATGAACCCTGTGTGGTTAAGGGCAGTGCTAGCATCTGGCTCTGTTCTTTGCTCCTGTGGAAACGTGTTTCAGGCAGAAAAGAGTTCCATCTCTTGCACAGACCAGCCCTGCCTTACAGGACAAGGCACTGTAACTCAGTGAAACACTTCAAACACAACTTACTACTGGTGGTTTCTTAACAAACCAAGATGATCAACAGCAACGAAAACCCCAGAGCTGGTGCTTGCAGTAGGCGCTTTTCCAGGTCTCTGTACAGATTTCAAATGCTGCAGAGAGAATCAACAGGAAGATGGAATATTCGCTTTAATTTAATGCCTTTTAATGAAAGTAAGAGTGGAACGTTCCTACCGGCTTTCAGCTTATACAAAAGCTTTTCTTAACTGAAAGCAATCAGATCTCATAAACTACAAATAGGAAGCCTAAACTATAATCCACATAATAAAGGGCTTTTTTCTTTAAAGCACATCATAATCACTTAAGTCACCACAAGTTTATACAGGATTAATACCTTTTATAACATCTGACAGTTTAAAAACAGTCTAGATGTAAATGGTTTAGGCAGTAAGGCTCCTCTGACTATGCTCTGAACTACTTCACCCCTCCATCAGCCTTCCCATGATTCCAGCTCGTAACACATTTAAAAATACTATAAAAATACAGCACATGAAATTGGAAGTGAACATTTCGTAGGGGAAAAAAAAAAAGATAATTTTCTTTTACAAAGACTTGATTGTGTCTGAAATCACAGAGAACTGCCCTTAAACACAGCCTGGCCCCTTTGTGCTACTGCAGCCTAATGCTACCCTGATCCCTGGAAGTTTTAAACTCTAACAACTAGTACTACATAGGAAATGAGCTGAGAGATCACACAGGTGTGACACGAGGAATGAGATGTGGCCTCACATGGATCAACAATGGGTTCCTTCTGCACCAGCTGAACCCTTCCCGCAGCCTTCAAGAGTGCCTTATGGAAGAGGCCACTGCAGCAGTTGTCATCTCCAACGTGATATATCTGAGAAATCTCTTAGGGAGCCAGTCACTGGTTAACTCATAGAGCTGCTCTTGCCAGTCATTTTGTCCTCACAAAAGCAGATTTGGGTTAAAGCTGTGTTTCTAACAATAAACAAGAGCAGACAAGAGCAGACTGGTTTGCACTGATTTTTTCTTGTTTTCAATACAGATTAGCATTCTCTCAGTTTCTTGTTTCATCTGTCTTAAAATGAATTCAAGCACTTAGCAAATGAATGGGAAGCCTGTCTACATCTATAAATTTTGGTGAAAGATGGTAACATTTCCCTCTTTTGTAAAGGAAGGAAGAAACCTTGAAAAACTTGGTCTTCTCCCAAGCAGAAAGAAAACCCCAAACAAGACAAAACTAAACAACCCACAACAGAGCTCCCCTTCCTCATTCTAACATACCTAGGACACAATTAGTAGTGGCTCCCTCAGCGCTGAATAAGAGGTCCTGCATTTAGAAAAGCAGACGCAGCATGCAGACTCAAAACTGCATCATCACCACTAAAATAATGTTCATGCATTCAATATATTTTATGGAGTATGAACCTGATGCTCAACTGAGCAGTGTAAAATGTAACAAGTGGAAAACTTAATGACTACACAACTACCCACTAATGACACAGATGTAAGGAGTTACAAGAGCACATAAACATCACCACTGGTTGGCAGCACATCTGTTGTACAAATGGTGCCACAGTAACCTGACATTTGGGTATTCAGCTAAGAACAGTCACCTCTCCACCATGCTGATCACTGGCAGCCCAGGCAGGACAGAAGAAATCATGCAGTAAAATCAGATACACACAATTAAGGACCTTGAGTTGAAATTAATAAATGAGAGAGAAAACTCCTCAGAAGGAAGTTGCAATTAGTGCTTCATCCTCAATTCACTGCTTGACGATCCTGTATTCCCTTAAAAGTGCACCGCTTCCACAAAAGTATGCAACAAATTGATAAAAATTGTGTAAACAGCCCCTATGGCAGCAGCTGTACTAGCACTACCACAGTCAACACTATTCGATGTGTATTATCCAGTATTTCAGCATCTCAAAACTCAGCCCAGCTTTCTTCCCACCAAGAGAGGATCCCTTCCATTCACCTATCTGCAATTATCCCATAAAACATATAGGGAAATAATTCTGTCTCAAAGCTGAAGTTCTTAACTCCTAACAGATGTTGGCAAGCCCAATCCTACCATATACATAACAAAGCAATCGACAGAGCCTTGGGCTTTTTAACACCAGTACACAAAGAAACATTTTCTTGTGTTACTGGTAGCATAATCAGTGCCATGCTTTTTAGGTTTATGAAAAAAAATGATCCATGACTCAAGATAAGGGGGGGAATAAGTTAACTATGCAAATATACCTAAAAGACATTGAGAAATCTGCATCATTTTAATGTCAAAAGACAAAGTTTGATGTTTTCCTTTACTAAATAAACTTCATTTGCAGCTGCTTTAATACAAATGTAAGAGCTTATTTTTATCCAACCTGTGAGCTGTCAAGAGCCAAACATCACCAAGGGGGACACGTGCCTACAAGGCAGATGAACAAAACTCAAGCTACAAAGCCAGCTTAATGGCTCTGACAGACATAACACCAGCTCATAGAGCTGTGTCTTGTGTGGCACAACGGCTGTACTCACAGTGCAGCAAAAGGAGGCAACCCAGAAGCTGATCATTCAGCCAAACCAAGCTCACGCCTCATGTCAGGAGAGCACCCTGGGAGCAGAAATGCAGAGCCCAAGCACAGAGCTTAGCCTCCCTGAGGAAGTCATGTCATCTAATCCCAGTAAGCAGTTTCTGCATGTGGATGAGAGAAACACAAAGCCTAAGGCCAACAAATCCCTCATCCTTCCATTCAGAAAATCCTTCTGCCAATTACGAGCACAGGCTGTTGTAAAGAGCAGCAAACGCCTGTCACTGTAATAGCACTGGTTAGAAATCCCTCTTCATCCCACATGCCTGTACTCCCGGTGATGTGGGTGAAATTTCACACCAACATCCATGGTTATGCTACAAGGAACCGGGCAGAATGGCCTAAGCAGTTCCACAGTGCCCTCTTTAAACTCGTTCTTGAGGCCTTATCCCCTTTACAGTGCGAAAAACGGTGTAAAGCAAGTAAGCAAATTTCTCAGTAATGTCTACGAAAAGCAAACAGTTTTGGAAGCGCAGGGGAGCAGAGGCGAAGAGGACCCGGGCACCTCACCCCGGTACGGTCCCGCAGACACGACACTGCACCGCCAGCAGGCTGGAGCAGGGGAGACGCTCGCCGCCGAGCCCGGGTCCCCTCCCGAAGGAGCGGGGAGAGCACCGGGTGTGCTGCAAGGGATGGACCGACCGGCCCCACCCACCACCGGCCCCGCACAATGGGCGCAGCGGCTCGGGCTGCTCCCCGGGCCCCCCGGCTC
>JASSUY010034767.1:73416-85106 GCA_032466535.1 Forpus xanthops
GCTAAAAATCCAAAACACAGAGCTACACCAGCTACTGCTTAAAGAAAAATGACTGCTGCTGCTGAACCCATGACACTCCTGAGTTGTGGAACCATTTATTTGGCAGCTCTTGACAATCTCGTGCCTCCTGGTTATGCTGGTGGATTATTTTAAGACACTTTGGCAAGAGCCTCTTAATGCAATTCCTTAAGCTTATGTGCAAACTAAAATAAGAAATTACAGCCTAAGGCATCCACAGAATCTTGTCAGGCTTTGTGGGACTGCCCATGGGTGTTCCTCGCTAGAAATGTCCCATTGTGGCTGTCAAGAGTGGCACTGGTGGTAGGAGTCACATGTAAGAGGAAAGTCTCTGAGAATATGGATTTTCCCCCTCCCACATCTGTACCTTTTGCTTTTCTCTACCGTGTGTTTTCAACTCAAATTGTTTATTTATTAGCCTATCTCTTTCTTCCTCCTACTCCCTGCAGTCTGTGTTTCATACTGCCATTTCTCCTCTTCATTCCTCCTATCCCATTTCTCATTCTCACCACATTTGTCAAATGCTCGAGAAGCGGCTCAAACACACCAAGCGACACTGTTTGATTTCTATGTATCAGCTTTGCTCCAGAAACGCCCCCACCATTTACAGAGGCAATTCCTGATGGACAGGGTTTCATCCTGAAGGGACTGTGCCAAATCTGGGATCAGAGACAAAAAACATTTTCCCACCTTTCTTAAGTGAAGCCAAACAAACAAATGCTGGCAGATGCGGAAGGAAGGGAGGGAGGGAAAGAGCTGCCAAGTTTTGGGTAAGAGGTGACTTAATATCTCTCAGCTCCAAACCCTTAAACATGGGTTTAATCTGGGAGTTGGCAGGCTCCCAGGGAAAGCTGGGCAAGCTCCTG
This sequence comes from Forpus xanthops, assembly GCA_032466535.1. Lineage (NCBI taxonomy): Eukaryota > Metazoa > Chordata > Aves > Psittaciformes > Psittacidae > Forpus > Forpus xanthops. Next base: position 74,301 of record JASSUY010034767.1, read on the forward strand.
GCAGGGCTACGAAGCCTGGATGGTTTCACCCCGAGAGGACGTTGCTCCAACAGATTTGTCCATTAGAGGGCATTAGAGGCCATTCAAATCCCTGATTTTACCAGAGAGGAAAGTGGCCCTTATTCCTCTAACGAATGAGTGGTGGCTTTGTGTTCTTCCCATGACATGTCTCTTACTGACTTATCTGACATGTGCGGGGTGGATTTCAATATGTGGAGAAGCTTCCCCTTAAAGATGAAGCCTTGGATTTTTCTTTGTGTTCTCTCTGACTGCAGCAGGACCTGTTAAATACAACTGATTTGCCTAGGTTAACAGTAATCACTGAATGATGGATTACACTTCAGAGAACGCAGAGATTCCACGCAAAATGTTCACACTGGAGCCTTCATCCCAGAAAGTCTAATCAACAAAGGATAATCACAATTGTAGCACACTGTTTCACACAATCAGTTCCTAAATGCAAATGTTTCTATTCCATCAGAAATCTCATTTGGATGCAAAACACCAGAAGTTTAATCCCTGATATCTGATCTGAGGCACTATAAAGATGTCACAAGAGCTCAGATATTCTAAAGGAATTTAATGGAACAGGAGTCTTGCACCATGCACTGGAAATGGATAAAGACACACTCAGTGTTTGCCATTTGGCCTCAGAGGTGTAAGCAAGCTGCTTGTTGAATCCCCGTTGGAGTTTGCTCACAATCACTCCCACTCTCAGGGTTTATGTTCTAAAAATTGCAGAGGAATGAGAGCAGTTTGTGCAGCTACTTTTTTCCTCCCCTTGCAAGTAATACCTTTCCCACAGCATCTCCAGAGGTTCTTACTCATAATAATATAAAGCAGCATTTTAATTGTTCTGGATGACTAATCAGCTCAGCCTGGATTATCACACTGCTCCAAGGGATAATTCAAGGTTATCACTGCCTCCCCCTGCAATTCTGTTTCCTTATTTATTGTACAGCAGGGGTCAGAAAGAGAAGAGGATTCACAGGAGAGGAAGACCAGAGAGACCTCGTGACTTCAGCACTGACTGGCATTTTCTGGCTTCTCTCCTGGGTGATCTCACGGAAAGGGCAGGAGTTTGAGTCACAGGAAGAAAGCTGTAGGCCTGGACTGTCACTGGGATGAGACCAGGATTGTTGCCATGTCTATGGCTGTGCCTGACAAGCACCATCACATGGTGATGTAGTGTTACCCCCTGCAGCAGCATTACACCTGAATCAGTTCCACCACACCAACCACAGGACAAACCACCCATCCCGAGTCCTCTCCTCTCGCAGGGGCTGTGCATGTGTGAGGGTGCTGAACGGGCTCCTTTTCTTTGCCATTCCCACATGATATTTGCATTGGGAGAGGCACAGCAGGCTCCAGCAGCGTGCTCTGATTCTGGCCTGAAGTGAAGCACCAGCTCAGGAGAGCTGCTAAGAGTATCCAGAACCCACAAAACTCAGCACCCATGTGAAGCTCCTGCCATCAGCCGCAGGAGGGATAACAGGGTAGTCCCTAGGTTGAAGTGGTGCCCTTTGGCTCTGGAGGAGTTTTAGCTGTTTAGGCTGTTCCATACAAACCATTGTAAATCCTTGATCTTCAGTCTGAATTTGCATATCCATCTATAAAACAATGCTAATATTACCCAGCAAAGACACTATGACCCTTAAATCGTTAATCCTCCATTTACCTCACACTCCTCTGTTGCCCTCTGCACACATTCCCTGTAGCAACAGACCTGGATATGAGCCACCCAAGTATTCCAAGCGCAGCTCCACATCAGCTCCAGCCCATCTCTGATCTGTGAGCAAACACTCTTTATCTGCATGCAACCTGCTCTTTCCTAACCCTCCTGCAGCAGGAATGCAGCTCCTCTGTTTCCAGGCAGAAGCTGTCAGACCCACCCTGTAATTCCCCAACACGCCAGTTTTTTCTGTCCTTATGATTCTATTGATCTGCTTTACAGACTGTAGGTGGTCTGTGCCTTTCATAGTTCCTATTAAACTCAACTTACTCTTCTATAAATTGCACTTACAATGTATTGAAGTTTACAGTGATGCCCTGCATGCAACTGATCTTCCCTCTGTGTAATCCTGACCGCCCAGTGCCAAACACAGATTTCATGAAAAGCAAAGCATATTCTTCCTACTGTAAACACAGTCAGCAGTTGATTGCTGACTACATCCTATGTTCCTCTAGAGCCAGAGGAACACCGATGAGCTCAGTAACGTTCCTCACTACAAAGTGGACAGGAGCATCATTCCAAACCGAGGGAACACCGCAGCCTGAGTGCTGGTGCCCATGGGACGTTGTGCTCCTCTAGCAAGGAGCCTGAGCTCCAGACAATGCAAGTGACTGGCAGCTGGGTAAACCTAGGCCAAAGAGGAACACACAGAACCAGTATGGTTTGGAAAGGACTTTTTACAGGAGAAGGAATAGCTGTGGTAGAGGTCGGTGATGTTTGAGACATAAACCAGGCTGTGGGCATGGTGGCTTCAAGCAAGGCTGAATGCCTTTCCCTGCACCACAGGGACCCTTTTCTGTTATCCTCATCTATGACAGTTCAAGTTCAAAACCCTCAGCATGCCCTTCAGCCATCTGAGATAACAGGTTCTGCAGCTTCAGTAGGTAAATTTAGCACAGATGTTCCCGAAAGCAGCTCCCTTGCAGGGCACCCCTGGTGAGCTTACAAAGAGGGATGGTTTTGAACCCAAAAGGAAAACCCCCCAACCTCCATCTCCCTTATTCCAGTGCAGCTGCTCATCACAAAGAGCTGAAGTCACCACACACACAAAGCCATCTGCTCTGTTTATTATATCCGAAGATATGGTCTAAGAATCATAAAATCCCAAAGAGACCAAAAGAATGCAGAGAAGAAATGACTGCAGTCTATCTCTGCTATTCCATCTGTGCAACTGCTCCATAGCATACTCCTCTAGCAGACCTTTACAGATTAACCCCTCAAGTACCAGAGATTCATCAATTTATAACACCCTACAGAAAACTAATCCTAATTTCCACAATAAGCCATTGTGAGTAAAGCTACAGAAAATGGGGGAGAAGGGGATGGAGAAGTGACAGAAGTTTGCCTGTGTGCCCTGGGGCAATAGCAGCAGCTAATCTGTTTGGGGACTCTGATGGTGCTTTCTCCTCTAACTTCTCTCCATTCTCTTCACTGCAATCCCTTTTCCTCTTCAACCTTTGCCTTCTCTTCCTTCCATTCTGCTTTTTCCTTTCATCTTCACTTTTCCCTCCACAAACTCTTGTTGAACTTTCTCCATCCCAAGGAGGCTTCTCAAAACAAGCAGGAGCTTGTGAATTATTAACAGTGTAGACTATAAATAGTGTAATATTTAATGACAGCCAGAACACCAAGATGCATGCACTGGTGCACAGATCAGCCACCTTGGTCTTAGTGTGACTGGCCTTGTTTGCTCCCTCACCTCTCATTTGTCAGGATTGCTTTATGGAATGAGAGCTGTGAGAAGGAGGAACATAACTCATGGCCTGCAAAAGCACCACAGGCTTTTCTGGTCCTTTGCTGTGCTGATCGGCCTTCCAGAGCCCTGGCTCTGCAATCCAAACCCCATAGCTAACAGGAACTGATAGGCCTCAGTGGGCCCTGAGCAGAGTAACCTTGGTGGAGAGTCTGATGCAAGCTGAGTGGGGAACAGTACAATGAGAACTTGGAGATCTGAGGGTTTACACACTGTAACGAATGGCCTTTCAGTGGTGGAAGCCTTCCAGCAGGAAGCCATAGCAATGGAAATGAGGAACAGCAAACACACTGCTGTGTCTTGCAAGCAGCTAAAAGACAGGCAAACACCAGGGCTCATTTTACAAACCTCAGGTAATGTTACAAGGGGATACAAAGAGAAAAACCAATTGCTGTAAAAGCAGTGCAATCCCTTATCTGGGACATGTGCTAATTCCAGACGCCTTTCCTTGTGCAGTCTAATGACTGAGTGAGTCAAAAAGATTTCAGCAAAGCTGATTAAGAAACATACAATCACAAATCCATTAAAAAAATCAAAGAAGAAATAATAACTGAAATGAGTGGAACCAAATTCACCATAGGGGAATGTGAAAGACGCAGATCCTGGTGCTTCAGCAGCCTGGGAAAGAGCTCCATAACCTGGATCTGGGAGAGTATTTCCAAGGCAGGCAGACAACAAAAGTCCTTTCATTTGTGAAAGCTTCTTGCAGTGTGTAAAGTCTGGAGGCAGATGCACTGAGTGTATTAGCCTCCTCCCAGCTGAACAGTGCTGTGCAGGCTTGGCAGCTGCATCTGAAAAGGAGGATCATGGAAAACATATAAATCATCCCAGAGTCATGGGGCAGCCTTGCAGGCCCCTGTAACATGTGACTGTGGGGTGTGCAGCTGGTGCCGCCCTCGATTCCATAGCTATGCCTCACCAGGGAGAGCTGGGAAAGCATCCTGGTTCATTTACATGGCCAGGGTGCTGAGCAAGGGAAGCGTAGATTCTTTATCTCCTCCTTGACTAAATCTTAGCAACTGGAATGGTTGGGTTGGTGGCTTGCAGCAGATCCCAGCTTTCCACCTCTCCTCTGTGCTTCAGGCAGGAATACATAAGAAATGTCTCCAGGAAAGCCCTGCACCAAACACCTTCTAATAAGCTTGCAAGCACCTGGATATTCACATATTGGTGAATATTGGTGTCCGTAACATGCAAAACATGGACTGGGAAGTTCGAGGACTGGCATTAGGACTCCAGTGCTGTAAAGGCTGAACAGTGTAACTGCTGGAACCCTCATTGTGTGAAGGCATACTACATTAGGTTAAAATATACTCTTCTGTTATACAAGACCAGATTAATGAGTGAATCGTCCCTTCTGGCCCTCAAATCTATTATGTTAATGAGCAGAAAGCACACAGAGGAGGAAGCAGCAGCCACTAGAACAGTACTTACAGAAACACAGAGACTGAAAGACATAATAAATTGCCAAATACTTTGCTTAAAATCTAAACCAATCTAGCAAGAAGTGGTAACGCTCCCCCAGAGCTGCATAACCCAGCTGCTATCTCCCCCTGGCTACGTCAGCCCTAAGGTAAGCAAACAGAATCCAGCTTCATCCTGGCTGTGTGTGAGGCTCAGACCCTCAGGAGGAATCTTACAACGTGACTCATCTCAGCTCTGGCCTCGCTCAAACATGCACAAGTTATGAGTAACTGCAGAGCAGCATTTCACAACGTTCACTGGCCACAAATCTGCCTTGTTATAAGAAGCTGTTGAGGGATAAAGAGAAGATAGCTGCGTAGGGCTCTTCCATCTGCAGGCAGCAAAGGATTAATAGAGCAGGAGCAGCATCTTGCTGCTAAAAAGCACTGTGTCAGATTAGTGCTGTGATGTCCTACCAGGCTTATACCAGGCTGTCCTACCAGCGTTAATCCATGCTGGTGTCTGGGCCACCAGAAGTACTCAAAACTTCTTCCCTCTCCTTTCTTTGACATCATCTCACCCCAGGATTGAAGTCCGCCCTGCTGGCCTTGCTTACAGAAGGGTGACTTCTGGGTGCTGCTGCAGCTGAAGAGCCAACCCATGCAGCTATTCCAGTGCCTCTGCCAGCTTGGCCACTATTTTGGAATGAAATCACTGTTCTCTGCCATAAATTATCTGGCTCTGTGCTTTTCTAAAGTCCAGAGAGAGCAAGGAAGAGTCACCCAGTCTACAGGAGGGGAGGACTTAGGTATGCAAAAGGATGAAGAAAGAGGAAAAGGAAGGGAATGAGGGAATACACAGATGTTAATACAAAATCACATACAGAAGGGGTTTCTTTCTCCAAGTTGTTATAGACAATTCCATTAACAGTAAATTCAATGCTTTATCACAAGCCAGACCTTGCTGGATTTAAACGCTGAATTATACACATTAAGAAATCAACACTGAAGAGCAGGAAACTCCAAGAGTTTTCTAGCCCCTGCTTAGGGAGGATGCAATTGGGGTGCACGTCACTGTCCTACACGCATTCCACAGGGCGGTCATACAGGCTTTTACATCTCTCTTGGTTTACGTGGTGCCTTGTAGCCCCGTGGTCAAACAGCCACCAAGGCTGTCACAACCCGGCTCTAAAGATAACGCAGACAACCTCCATCTAACTCGCTGCGGCAGGAATGTCACCTGCTGCCGGCGGGGCACTTCAGCAACACCAGCCGTGCCTTATGCCATAAGCGGCCCTCAGCACTGCACACATCGCACCCCACCGGTGTACGAAAGCAGCCAGAAAACCCCAATTTATCGCAGTTTTGGAGGGGTCACCGCGGTTCGGCCCCGCTTTGGGACCCCCGATACGGGCCGGGGCCGGTGGGAGGAGCCAGCGAGGGCGCTGCCGCCGCCCGCCCCGCCCCGCGCTTCACCCTGAGCCGCCGCCGCCATTTTGTCCCAGTGCCCGCGTTCCGGTGTGCGTGGCTGGTGTCGCTCCGTTGCAGGTCCCGAGGCGAGCGCAGGGTGGTCCCGTAGATGGCCAGCTTTTCCCCGAGGGTTAACGAGAAGCTCATCGGTGGGGCGCGGATGGGGCGGGCGCGGCGGGGAGGGAGGCAGCGGCGGCGGCGCGGCTCCCCCGGGTCCCTGAGCCTTCCGTCTGTCGGGAGGTTCCGCTGCACGGCCTGGGGTCCGGGGAGGATGGGATCCCCCGGGATGTGGATGGGCGCAGCTTCCTTGCGGGCTGGTGGCACTGGAAGGCAGCGCCCATCCGTAACTGCGGGCCCTGCACGGCTCTGCTGCGACCATGCCCCAGGGGAAGGGCAGGTAGTGCCCCCATGCCCTGTGCTTGTGCCAGGGGCTTTCCCCACCGCAGGATGCCCTGAAGGAACCCAGTTCCCATCCAAACCCTTTGACTTTCCCCATCCCTGGGATGCTGCAGGGTGAGAGGAGAGGAAGGGGGATAGAGGGGCAGCACAAGACCCCCCAAAGGAGAGATGGGACGGGCTGTGAGCCCAGGGAGGTGCAGGGCAGCAGCAGGGCTGGCAGGGCCCCTGCAGAGATGGGTGCTCCTGTCTCCATCTGTCGCTGCCAGATGAGGCCCGGACCCTGGCAGGGACACGTCAACCTCCCACAAGCACCAGGGAAGAGGAAACTGTTCAGGAGACAAGGCAAGGGGTTAAAGACAGCTCCGGAAGCACAGCAGGCAGCAAGTCCGTGTGGTTTATTGTTTTAAAGCAAAACCAGATCATTTCCAGCCTCCACCTGCCCAGAGCAAATAAAATACCTGCTTCCTTAAGAAATAAAGGAGAAAGGGGAAATGGTGCCAGGCTGCAACCTCTGCAGTGTCAGAAGGACCCTGGGGCTCAGGGGTCCTCACCCTCCGGGTCTGGGGCAGCAATTCTTAATCTAATGCATCCTCTTGCCCAGCCCAGGCATCTCCAGCTGAAAGAAGCAGGGTAGGAGAGAGGGGTAGCAAATGCACTGCTCCATTCCTGCCTACACAGGCAGGCCCTGGGTCCTGATGTTGGGGAAGAGCCATAAGCCAGGCAGGTAGGGCCCGTGCAGCTGTGACATCCTTCATGGATGCTCAGGACAATATCCTGAGCAGCCCAGTGTGAATGTGAAGCTGGCTTGGAGGGACCAGAACGGCCCCAGGGGCTCTCCTCCAACCCCCAGCCATCCTGCACACAGCAGCAGAGCCCCAGCGGGTGCAGCTCTCCACGGCTGGTGCGCAGGTCTTGGGGCCTCTGGTTTTGCTGTGAAGGCTGCTGACAGGCTGGTATGTTTGGCACAGAGGACACACTCTCTGCGTGGCCTCGGCTCTGGGAGCTGTCAGTTTACACTGCAGTGCACCCTCACTGACCCCATGTGTCAGGATGGATCCCAAGAGGATGGGGTACCATCAGCTGTGCTTCCCCTGCCCCTCCTCAGCCCCTCTCACAAGCAGCAGCACACCAAGGCACTGCCCTGGGAGGGAGAACAGCCCTTGGCTGGAGGAGATCTGGGAATAGCACTACCTGTGTGACGTTCCCAAGCCCCAAAACCCAGTGGCACCACTGGCTCAGCTCTCTGTGCCACTGTCCTAGCGATCCAGACAGCAATTACTACCTGCTTCCATTCCAGTCTACTTTCCTCCTCTCTATACATCTTTCCCTTCACCCTCCAGAAAACCATTTTAACATGATAGCACCCTAGCTGTCCTGTCCATAGGACTCAGAAAGAAAAGGGAGAAGATGGAAAGGCCTCTCCAACAGGCTATCTGCCTGCTGCTCCTTGCTGTGAGAAATTCACCCCTCTGACCCCAGGAAACTCAGGACCAGAGGACTTTGGTACTGCACCAGACCAACCCGGCCAGGCTTTCTGCCTGGTGGGATGGTGGCAGGTCAAGCTAGACAAGAGAAGGGCAATTCCATCTTCTCCAGAAAGCAAAGTATCCCTTCTCCCCAAATGAGCTCTGCACAGACACGACAGATCACAACATATATGTACCATCTTCAACATACATCCATCCACGTGGACCCAGACGTTACTCACAAATACAAGGAACTTTCAGGATCCACTGCTGTTTTCTTGGGGAAATGGTGACTGCAAAGATGCCTGTGCTGCCAGGGCGGCAGGGATAGAAGAGCCACCTGAGACACAGGCAAACACCTAATGTGACCTCCACCAACCCAAAGAGGTGCTACTCAGCAGTGCTGGCACGCCCAAGCAAACAGGAACAGAAAGCATAGCCTTTACACACTACTTCCTTTGGTTTTGTCTGGATCCCAGGATTGGACTGGGACCCTGAGCTGATGTTGTGTGGTGCCTATTGCAGCTCCTCCAGTCTCCTCTGAATTTGGCACGTACAAGGCTGTGTTGGCACTGACGTGGTCTGTGTGGCAAAGCAGGCAGGCAGACCTGTAAAACACTGCTGAAGGGATGAGGCTTCAGTTATAGGGCTGCTGGATTCCCCATGCATATGTGCCTGTCCTCTACTGTACACTCTCCTCTTGCATCCCATGCAAAACTGGAAATGGCTGAAGCCTGTGGATGGGGGAAGACTGCAAGAACCTTATGAAGAGCAGTTCCCATGTTTCCTCCTTCCATAATATAAACCTAGAGTGGCCCCAGCAAGGAGGGTACAACGGGGTCTGTTGCTACACTGGGACCACATCCTAAAGTACACAGCATGTTTACAAGTGTGGTGCATGTGCATTGTCCAGTACCAGTTTTCAGAGCAACTTTGGGTAGCTTTCTGTTGACTCTGTGGCTTTATATGGCCTGATCCTAAAGAGCATTAAAGCAGCCTCTTTTGCTAAGGACTCCTGTGAACTCAGTATGTGGCAATCCTCTCGATGCACTTGAGGGGGGGCAAGGCATCAGACTGCCTGTTTATCAGAGGAGTAGAAAGCCTCAGGAAGCTCACCAATATCTATGCCGTCACAGAGCAAACCTCAAAGCTGAGGCTGGGAATGGGGAGCCCAAGCCCTGCTCCTGTGTGCCTGTTATCAACTACCAGCATCAAACTTGTGACTCCAAGGTTCCATTCCCAGCTTTGCATCCTTGTTAGGATTCTGTTTCCAAACCTCAACTAGGGTTGGAGGGCTGGGGTTCACCAGGAGATGGATTTTATGATTCTGCCTAATGACTCCTACCTGCTTTCAGCTGGGTCCATCCTCCTTCCATTGAAATTCCTTAGTCCCTTCCTTCCTCCCTCCCTCCGAGTTCATCCTAGTACAGACTTCTTTAAACACAAATAGAGTACAGCATCAGCACTGACCACACAGGGCTGCTCTTCCTAAAGCACCAAGATCCTGCACACCACCGCCACTCCACTGGCAAAAGTGCTGGGCTTTCCACATTTATTTCTCATATTAATCAGTGCTTAATATTCCAATAGGATGGCATGCAGTTCAAGCATTCTTTTAAGCGGAGGGCTGTGGGATTTAATGTGGGGATACCTGAAGTGGTATAACAGAACATCCATCTAACTCTACAGGGCACAGTACCTAATTCTCATCTTTGAGATAACTACTATACTGCAAGTGGACAGTGACAGGAGACACTAACTGCAGTTAGTCTATAGACATTGCTTCAGAAACCACAAAGATATGCAGGTTCCATGTATGCACAGACACCATGTCACTCTGTACCCCTGTAGCACCCGGTCCCAGAGGGAAACCTTTTCTGCAGTGGTTTTGTCTGGGCCTTCAAGTAATGTTACAATTCCTGTGCCTTGACCTGCTGAAGCTTTTCCCTTCTGAGCAGCAGGGTATGTGCTCCCCCCAAATCCATTCTCTTCTGGCAAAAAAAGAAGGCCTCAAGCTGAAGGAATTCACATCTCTCTTCTATACAGAGTCTGGCTGACTCCAGGGCTGGCCAGTTTCCAGTCACAATCCCACTGTATTGCATAAATACCTACAGATTAGAGATGGCAGCAAGTGGAAGCTCCCCATACATCAAGGAGATTTTCCCTGAGGCTGGACAGTCATGAGTGGCAGGGTATGTGGGATTGCATGGGCAAGTATCTAGTCCAGGGGCTACCCCAGTGCTTTGGAAGTGTCTGAGATGGAAGGCGGCTGTATGGAGTCCCCCACGACAAATTGCAGAGACTGCTGAAGAAGAGGGTGAATCGAGTCAGTTTGCTGAGGTGAAAGCCATCCAGCTGGCCTTTGACATTACTGAACGAGAAAAGCTGCCAGTACTTTATCTCTATACTGACTCATGGATAGTGGCAAATGCCTGTGGGGGTGGCTGCAGCAATGGAAGCAGAGAAACTGGCAACACAGAGGTAAACCCATCTGTGCTGCTGCACTGTGGCAAAATATTGCTAATCTGGGTGCAGAACCTGGTGGTGAAGGTACGCCATGGAGATGCTCATGTACCCAAGAGT
>JASSUY010034767.1:85206-105603 GCA_032466535.1 Forpus xanthops
GGGGGGGGGGGGGGCGGGGGGGGGAGGCTCAGCGGCTCCGGGAGCAGGGCCGGTTCGTGCCCGGCCCTGCGGGATCGCGCGGTGCTGCCGGAGGTGCGGTACCGTACGCGCCCGGGCGGGGCGGCGGGGGGTTATACAGCCCCATTAGCGAAACACATGCGTTATTCGGAGCTTCCGAAGGAAGGAGCGGGCACAAGCTCGTTAAAAGGCGCTGAGGTGACATCGGTCCGTTCCCAGGCGCTGGCCCTTTCTTCCCGGCTGGAAGCGCAAGGGCGGCGGCGGGGCCTCCGTGTAATTGAGTTCTGCCTCTGATAGCTAGATGAAACTACTTACATGATGACCAGGACGTTTTAACGCTGAGCTGCTGCTCTGCAATGACTCAGTCCCTTTGGCAGCTGAGCTTTTCATCGGCTATAAGTGAAACACCTTCCCAGTGACAGGAAATTAACGTGAAATGAAAGCCAAATACTTCTCCAGTTGTCGGGTTCGCTCATAAGCTTGTGAGATCTGCTGTCAGTTTTTAAAGCAGGAATCTCCTGTGTTCTTTCAGCACGATCACGCACCGTGGGAGAACTCCTGGCCCCAACTTCTCCCTTTGACAAGAAGTGTGGGCGTGAAAACTGGACCGTGGCGTTTGCTCCGGATGGATCCTACTTTGCGTGGTCACAAGGGCACCGCGTGGTGAAGCTGGTCCCCTGGTCTCAGTGCCTTAGGAACTTGTAAGACAAAACTACCTGGCTTTTCATTCACCCAAGAAACTTAACAGCTGCCTCCTGTTGGGAAGTTCTTGACAGATTTGAACACATGTATTGGCTTTTCAGGCTTTGGGAAAGTAACAGCTATTGCTTTATCTCTTCCTCTGAGGCCAGCAAGGGAAACAATTGTACTGCAGCCTCCCAGAGGCTGCGCAGGAGAGACTTGGGGTTTGATTTAGATGCTCTTAAATACGAGGAAGTTACAGTGAAAAGGGATGTAAAGACTCAGGAAGAGCTGGATGTTTACATTTCCTACCAGAAAGCTGTTTAACTTTTAGGAATGCACTTGAAGGCAGACCCCTTCCTTATAATTCTCATTAGAATGCAAGGAAGGTCCAAAAGACACACTTTCGGGTTGTGTTTTAATGAGGTTAGGAACCAACACGTGCATTTTTGTAGCAGGTTACATTCCCCTCACAGCAAATCCCACCTCCCTTTCTTTCTTCCCTCTTCTGGTGAGGGGTTATTTGGTTTCCATGATCTGGTCACAGTATCCCTTATTGTGCATGTGATTCGCGGGGAACTTCCCACTCATTTAGCCAAAGTCTAGGATTTTCATAACTATTGTTTCTGTAAATGCCTTAAAAATACTGTTTTCACAGTGGGTTAGTTCAGGCATTGTTCCCTGCAGAGGTAAACAGGGGTAAAGAAGTCTTAGCATTATATTGTGTAGGGAAGTTTGCTGGCATTAGTTATAAGACAGTTATAATAAAAAGCTGCTTTTATAATTTGAAATTAAACCCACACCATTATATATCTCCAAAATGTACATTACAGCAACTTCCAGATTTCATCACATCCTAAAGACCTCTCTGTTCTATTTCTTTCTCAAGATACTTCATGCCATTGCTGTTTTTCGTTTGTGCTTGCTCTGCAGCTTGGTGCATGGCACAAAGAATGCTGCCAACTCTCTCGGCACAAGACTTCCAAGGCAGAACAGTGACAGTGCTCAGAAAAACAAACCCTGTGAGCATATCATAGACTGTGGGGACATCGTGTGGAGCCTGGCCTTCGGCTCCTCAGTGCCGGAGAAGCAGAGCCGCTGTGTGAACATCGAATGGCACCGCTTCAAGTTTGGGCAGGACCAGCTCCTCCTGGCCACGGGCTTGAACAATGGGCGCATCAAGATATGGGATGTATACACAGGTAGAGTGGGAGAGAGGAAGTGTTACTAGTGTGCAAAGTGACAGTGTAGTGCCATCATTCACACACAGAATGAATTGAGAATTGAATCTTGAATACAAATCTAAAAAAAGCATAAACTTCTCCAACTAGAAATGTTCAAATACTGCTGGAGGAAGGAACAGATTCAGGTCATGCTTCAAGATGTAAGTGACAGAAGATGAAGCCTCATTGCTGCAAAATGGTTATATACGTGATTGACTTTGTGTAATGGTAGTTCACACTAAAATCTTCCCTGGATTTTAGTGATAATATACTTTCAAAAGCTGAAGTTGCTCTCTGTTCTTGAGTATGGAGAGGGATTATGTTGATGAGAACCTTTTAAAAAGCATGTAATTGTTTAAATAAGAGACTGCATTTGAGATGAAGGAGTCTCAAGTAGCTGGTGGTACAGCTGCTAGGCTGGGAGAGAACTCCTCAGCTTTAAAGAAATGAAACTAAAGAGTAATTTACATTGTCTTGTAAAATTAAGCTTAGAACAGAGATGTGTATCGAAAGACAAGACTTGCCTCATTTCTGTGGCATGTGGGCTTAGTGTAGAGATTTACTAACTTTCTATATCAAGAGGCAATTTCCTAAAGGGTCTGAAAGTGCTTCTTGGAAGGCAGCATTTCTACAAAGACCATTGGCTTTACCTGCTATAATGTTGTATCCATAAAGCATTGATCTGAATGAAAAAGCTGTCCTTCATTTGGAATTGTGGTGTTTTAATCTAACAGGAAAACTCCTCCTTAACCTGATGGACCATACAGAAGTTGTTAGAGATTTAACCTTTGCCCCAGACGGGAGCCTGATTTTAGTATCTGCATCCAGAGACAAAACACTGAGAGTGTGGGACCTGAAAGATGATGGTAAGAATTCAGTTTATCTGCTGCAATATGTAGGAGAAATAGCCATGTACTCTCTTTTATTGCTATAAATGAAATTAGGTAGAAAATCACTTCTAGTAATCACCCTGTGTGTTCTGTTGAAGTTCTTTGTGTGTTCCCAAAAGGTAGACATTAAGAGTGTGCAAAGTGACTTCTTTTAACAGGGACATGGGATTTAAAGGCTGCATGACAGAATTTTTATTTCTGTGTAAAATGACTCTGCAAGATGTGTGATATTTAACCAGTTCTTATGGGAATACCTGTCTTTTTAGGAAACATGATGAAAGTGTTGAGAGGACATCAGAACTGGGTGTATGGTTGTGCATTCTCTCCAGACTCTTCCATCCTCTGTTCAGTTGGAGCTAGTAAAGCAGTATGTGTCAGAGTTCCTTGTTCACTAAATCTACTGAATTGTGTGCATAATCATTTTAAATCTAAGTAACATCAAGCTTGTGCTCGGTGTCATGTACTTCTAATGTTCTATGATGATGTAAAAGTGCATGAAATTAAACAAGCAAATGGTGCATTGAGACACTGATTTAAGAATTGAACTTGCACTGCTTTTAGTTGCAGAAACTGTAAGAGTTCTTTGAGAAACAGTTCTGCACATGTTCATAGTATAAAACCAAAGTCTAAAGCTTCCAATGTTAAAAGATGTTTAGATTAATGCGTAGAACTATTTTGTTATTGATTTTATCTTTTCTATCTCCTACTCAATGAAAGGGGCTTTTCAAAGTCTGAGCCAGGCATTGTGTCTCCCATTGAACAAAAATGTTTGTACCTGTTTTCCAATACAAATGGTCCTTATGTCTAAAGGCTAGAATGAAGAGCAGCATACTGGTTTTGGTTACACCCCTATTCTAATGCCCTCCTAGGGAACTGAAAGCAGTGCAGGTAAAGCATGTATGCCATAAGCTGCTTTTCTTGGCACTGAAGAATTAGGATAAAACAGAGAGGGTAATTCAGTCTAGTGACAGGGACATTGTAGGTAGTTTAATGAAGCCTAGTGATGCTGAATAAAAAGCACAATTTAATCCTTGCATACTACTTTATATGGGTGACTGTTCAAATGCTTTTTATACTTTAAATTATCAGTGCAGACTTGGTAGAGAATAGTTGAGGTCTGGGGTTTGGTTTTTCTTTAACTAGAGCAGATATGGATGTATACGTTGCTGTCTTTAGGCTGTGTGTTTTCCATAAGCTTCTTGCTTTCCCTGTCACAGGTGGTGGCAGCAATATTGGTGTGATTGAGGTTAAGCTGGCACCACTCACACAGGAGCACAATGGTGTTAGCTGGGCAGAGAGTGGCATCTCTGGCTACCAGGCTGGGTGCGAACTTTACCGTAGGACGAAGTAACCTTGCCTTCGGCTGCAAGGTGTCCTGTACGTACGCAGGTGCTGGTTGATGTCCACCTTCTGCTTTCTTTCTTTCCTTTTTTTTGTTTTTTTGTTTTTTTATAATTTTCGCAGCAGTGAAACCCCCTGATTCCTCAAACTTGGCTTCCACATGTATGGAAAATTGGGGTCTCCTTGGAGAAATTGGTCAACACGTTTATAACAGACCGTAAATGGGTCGGTTTGAGGAAGTGCATGAGGCACTAAGGCTGTTTGCTTTGTTCAAACATATACATTTATCCAAGCTGTCAGTGTTTAATCTGTGCAGTAAAAGTGAGTCAGGGACATCAAGGACCCTAATGAGCTCTTTAGGGACATAACATTTCACGCTAAAGTATTAGTTTTCTATGAAATTATGCTGCAGTACATTGTTCATTCCTTTTAAGTAATTCTGCACAGTGTTGATTATCCATATTATAGCCAATGTATAAGTGCATGTAAAATCCCAGAATATGATCAGCTTTTACTGATTTTTATAATATAATATGCAATTACCTGGATAAATTGTAATATTAATGTTGTATTTTACTGTTGTCTTGATTTAAAATGCATAAATCCTTTCTGATAATGTGGTTAGACTTCCCTGTTGTTTTGCCAAAGACATGACTTTTGGGTGTGAAAATTCTTTTTGCTTGCAGTATCTGTTTCTCTTCCTAGGCTGACGTTGGTGATCCAAGCCAATTGTAAACAAGTGATCTTAAACTCAAAGGGATGCCACTGGAGTAACAATATGTTAACCTTACATTTTCTGTCTGTATATTCCTTACAATTTTGGTAGTTACAAAAAGAGGGGACTGTAGAGTTTAACCCTATTTATTTCTGCATATTTTAATAAAATAGTTTTGTAATACATGAATTTCAGTAAGCTACATGGTTAAATTGAGTTGCCTTTATATTTTGGCTTATTTTGTTAATAACATTTAACAAACCTGAGTTAGAACTTGCATGTCTGCTTTAATTATTTTTATAAAACCCTTGATTTTAATCTGAGTATGACACTGAGCATATTCCTTAATTGTAGTAATTCATAATGCCTGATTTTAATATAATCCTAAATAAGACTAGCAACTATACTTTAAAACAAAGTAAGTGCTTCCCTGCAGCTCTGAGCGAAGCTATAACATCAGCTTATTTAATTGCAGGTTTTTCTCTGGGATATGGATAAATACTCCATGATACGGAAACTTGAAGGACATCACAATGATGTTGTAGCTTGTGAGTTCTCTCCTGATGGAGCTTTACTGGCTACTGCATCTTATGATACCCGAGTCTATGTCTGGGATCCACATACTGGAGTTATTCTTATGGAATTTGGGTGAGCAATCGAATCTGGGAGCTTTCTTCTGGGGTGGAGATAACTCCTGAAAATTAATGGATTTATGTGTCTAACTGAAAATGAGACTTGAGAAAAATCTAGCAGTGGCTGATGGAAATCATGAAGTGTCAGAGCAGTGAAGATCATCCTATCTGAGAAGGAATGTAAAGCACTGATGTTTTAACATGTGCTAATTTAAGCATCTTCAAAAAGCTGAAGTGTTCGGTACCACAAAACTACAGTAGTTCAGTCTCCACTGCTGATTCCATATAGGAGAAATCAGTCTGATTTTTCTTCCTCAGCTTTGCTAGCCAGGGTTGAAGGAAACATTTCCTAGTCCTTAAGCATTTCACTGCTAACTCAGTGTCTCTCTCTCTGCAGGCATCTTTTTCCTCCTCCTACTCCAATATTTGCTGGAGGTGCAAATGACCGCTGGGTCAGATCAGTATCTTTTAGTCACGATGGACTACACATTGCAAGCCTGGCTGATGATAAGTAAGTATGAGGAAAGGTTTTTACTCCTCTAATTATTCCCAGATGATATGAACTTTTAAATACTAAGTCAGCTTTCTGAGTTTTAAGTGAGAGATGACTTCTGATGGTCTTGGTAAAAGTAGCTGGGTTGTCTGGTGTATGTTAGTGTTCATTCTGAATGTAGAAAGACATGTATAGAGGATCTGAATAATTCAAGCGTGTAATAGCTTAAACCAGGAAGACAGGGGTTTTAAACAGTGAAAAAAGGTAGATGGAGTTACTAGTGCATATAAATCTGTTGTAAAGTAGTAGATTCCAAAGTAAAAAGTATTGTGATCTCACATTCAACTTCCACTATCACTGCAAGTAGTATTGGAAGAACTGTATTTCAGCTTTGAGGGCAATCTTATTCTAACTGGTGCGGTTGAAATGGCTGAAGAAATACAGATCAGGGTCTATATCAGGAATGAAGAAGTCAAGAGTTTGTCAGGCCAAACCTGAAACACCTTGTCTGCATAGGAAGGTCTTTATAAACATTCCCCAAGCTCTGCTGCAGACTCATGTAGTATCAGAGGAAATACTGAATTAAACGTCTACTCTGGTAACTCATTCCTTTGCTCTTGCCTTGTCAGAATGGTCAGATTCTGGAGAATTGATGAAGAATACCCTGTACAAGTTGCACCTCTGAACAATGGGCTCTGCTGTACTTTTTCTACTGATGGCAGTGTTCTAGCTGCAGGGTAAGTATATACTGTTGTTTTTTTTTTTTCCTAAAATATTAAGGTAATACAAAGGGTTGGGAACATTGGCACAGCGTTGTAAACATCATCAGTTGTGATGACTGAAAACCAGGTTGGAAGCACCAAGTTGCATTTCTGGTACTATTTGTTTAAACATGCCTGGAATAGCAGTAAAATCAAGAAGCTGATAAACTCGTTTCTTATCTCTGAGAATAAATATGAGACCCACAAACATGTGGATTGGAAAGAGACCAGGAGATAACCAAGGGCAGTTGCTCTGTTTCAGGTGATGCCCTCAGCAGCTGTTGGAGGATCTGCTCGGGTCTGTCACACTGCTGTAGCTTAAATGAAGAACTGGCCTCTAGCATAATTGATCTGGAACAGCCAGAACCAAGTGCAGGGAGCCCAGAGCACCTTCCCCCTAACTAGCAACATAGGAGAGCATTTGTGCTAAGCTGAAATCATGCAGGTGGGATAATCCTAGTGGGTTTTGTTTCTGTGCAGGACACAGGATGGCAGCGTGTACTTCTGGGCAACTCCAAGACAAGTTTCCAGTCTCCAGCATCTGTGTCGCATGGCAGTTCGCAGAGTGATGCCCACTCCCCAGGTCAAGAACTTGCCTCTCCCCTCCAAGGTGGTGGAGTTCCTTTGTTACCAGATCTGAATCATTAAAATCAAACTGGCAGGGGGCCCAGCTGCTGAAACTGGCTGAACACATCCAAGAGGCCTCAGACTTTACAGCCTTTAAGCTTAAAACTCTACAGGTTTTCAAGAGCTATTTAAAGTGATACCTAGGTCCTATTTTGTCAAAATGCCCAACAGGTAAATTTTTACTATTTATAGAAAACACAGTAGAAGTATTCCTGGTGTTCTCAATTTTCTGAACTGTAACTGTGAAAACATGTACATATATAGACATAAGCTGCTACATGTTAGCAATGTACCTTTAAAAACTGCTTTTGATTTTAACGTGTATCGTGTATATATTGCTTTGATAGAGCCATCAGTTGCATCTGTGCTGTAAAGTGGAGGGACAGTTATTTCCTGGGACACTGAGCTAGAATTGACTTATAGGCAGAGAGCAGTTAAGCTTCCTTATGTACATTGGTTGGGGAAGCTGATCCAGATAGAATTCATGCTGGTTGATGTCATGAGGAGGTACAGCCTGGCTTTTAGTGCAATTTATGATGGGGGGAAGTAGGAAAGAGAAGGATTGGAGTACATCTCATGTAAACCCAGGAATGTTGACTGTGTATCAGCTCAAGAAGGCCTTAAGTTCTATAGCAGCAAACCAGGTTAAATTCAGTATTGGGCAGTGTTTTAGCAATTTCCTTACATGTCTGAAAATCTAACTACTGTATCATTGCCTGATACTTGGTCTGTAATGAGAGGTTACAGACTCGGTTTATTATTCTTCAACCCTGTAATACCTCTTCAGGGTGGTTATTGGTTAATGGCCAAAGATAAGTAAAATACTTGGTTTTGCCTTCTGTTATTTATCTGTAACTGCAGATACAAAGAATGTATGCATTGCAGAAAATGCCTCATTATATTTTTTTTTTGTTGAATTTTTTTATTAAAAACTTATATAAAAGTTTCCTGACATTGTGTCTGGCAACTGATGGGTCAACACTATCCACCTGCAGCTGCTGTAGTGGGAATCTGCTGCTGCAGGACCCTCCAGAGTTCTCCTTTGCAGGACACACAACACTGGTCGTGGTGAAAATCACTGAGCTACAGTGAGATCTCACAACCTGCTATGTGGGCAAAGGTCAAAAGCATATGTGATGCTCCAGTTCCCCTGCTCTGTGGGAAATGGAATTTGGACTGGTGGTCACTGGCTGTCCAGGCGCATACCCTGGCCATGTCTCTTCACCCCCTGCTGTCCCTGTGTGCTGCTTTGCTGGGCCCCAGCCTTACTCTTCAGGAAGATTTCCCTGAAGGCTGTTTCCAAACACCATAAATCAACTTCCACTTTCCAAGGTACTCCAGAACAGAGCCAACAGACACAGCTTCCTCAGGAGTTAAAACCCAGCCTGCAAAGACACAGAAAGTGTACATGTGGCTACTCCATGACTCACTCCTTTGGCACAATACCCTTTACCTAATTAAAGCAAGAATTTCCCTCTCTCTGTTTATTCTAAATATATATATGATTAAGACAAGGCTTCTCATGCACTGCCCACGTAAAGGAAGAGCTAAGTTCTGTCCCCTAGAACATCTCTCAAATTGAACATAGATACGAGTGAGGAATTGCAACCAGGCACAGAGTTTTCTGCAAGGGAGCTTCCATATCTCTAAACACAGTCACTCAGATCAGCTCGAGCACCACACACTCTGCTCTGTGGTCTCTGTGGGGAGGTTCATTTGCCTTGCCCTATCAGGCCCAAAAACAGAAAGCACCTCTTCACCAACATCACTGTATCAGCAAAGATTAAATAGATGGGTGTAGTCAGTTGTGATTTTGAAGTATGTACTTAGCTCTGTCTGAGTAAGGAAATAACTCTTCTACAACCTTAGAACAACATACATAAACTGCCAGGACCATTACCCTTGAGTGTAAACTAGGAGTGAAGGGAATAATCTGTACCCCAGTATGTTATTAAAATGGGTGGAAGTGGTTTGTGAACTGAAGTACACTTTGCTGCAACTGGTCTGGCCTCATTAAAAATGGTTCATAAAGAGAAAATCTGAAATGAGCAAGTAGCACCTTTGTGGTGGTGGTGGCTGTTAGCTGGGGCTGAGCAGAAGCGGGTTTAGATCTGGTCACAACCATCTAGAAACATGCTCTGCGTGACAAGTATTTCTGTGGTGAGTGTAATTAATGTCTACAAATTCTTTTGCAATCCTCCGCTGAGGCGTGCTCTGAGTACTAGAGCCAACAAAGTTGACAGGAACAGAGCAGAGGGAGCCAGAAGCTGTCCTGCAATACAGCACCACACTGGAACACAGCTCCCCAGGGCATGCAGCAAAGGCAATTAACAGGAGAAGGATGATGCAAGAGCCGGCAGAATTTCCTGGCAGGAGCAGAAACATAATGAGAGGGAAGGGAGAAAGACACAAATAAATGATTGAAACTCACTGGACCAGAAGCTCTTTTAAAAGGAAAGGGTGTTGAGGATACAAAGACAATAGACAGAGGAAGTCAAAACAGATAAGAGCAAAGTGGCAATTCGTAATTCAGTGAGGAGGATTTTGGCCACTTACTCTGTGGCTGGGCACTACTACTAGAGAGGCTGATGGGCTTTCATTTTTACTGTTATTGCTTATGAAATCCATGCAGCATTATAGAACAGATGTTTCTACTGGGGGCATGTTGTACTACATGGAGCATTAACTAACCTGCTCTGTTCCTCTGCCTGAGCACAGTAAAGCCCCAGTATCACTGTGACATTTGACTCTGTTCTAGGACATCTATGTCTCAAGCTCTCGTTGACAGAGCCAGGTATCTTCAGGACATTAATTCTGGTTGAGAAGTGCCATGGCAGATGAGTTACAAAGCTGCTGGTATCCCTTGTAGCATTATCCTTGCTCATTGCACTCCCTGACAGACCTGGATGCCTGAGCAGCAGAAACTTTAAGGACTGAAGCCAGTTATAACTTTGACAGTAACATTTCCAGAAGCATGAAAACCCACAAATGACTTACAGAGGAGCTGCAGCAGGCAGGTCTGGGGGACCACTGGGGAATCAGCACGCAGACAGCAGAGGAGCATCTATGGAGAAGCAGATCTCATACAGAACACAAAATAGGGCATTCCCCAGCAAAGCCCTTCCCTAATAAAGGCTGGGTGGGAGGAACTAAAGGATTAAAGGTAGGGAAGGAGCTTCTTCAGGAGGATATGATTTGGGCTTGACTGTAATTAGGCCTATGCCCAGCTGCTACCAATTCCCCCCAGCTCTTAAGTGGCAGCTGTCAAGGTAGATCAGGGAAAAAGGCAAAGAGGAAAGAAAGGAAAGAAAAAGGCAACCTGAGCTAACAATAAAGCCCCTTTGCCATGATCCAGAAAGGGACAAGCATGGAGTTGGGTGCTTTCTGCTTTGGGGTAATCTCTGGCTCAGGCAGGCTGGGCAGACAGATGCTTTTACAGCCCAGCCCAGCCCTCAGCAAGCAGATGGGAGTGGGAGTGACTATGGAGAGTAACCAGGAAGGCGCATTTCAGACAAGGTGCTCCTCTCATTTCCAAAGGAAATCCCATATTCTGCTGCCCTGGAAAAGTCTGTGCTTTAACTGCCGAAGTCTCTTTCATGCAGGCACCAAAATTATTAGGTTGGATTCTCACAGTGTAAATACCATGAGAATAAACAGATTTTCATCTGAAAATCCAGCTCCATGTAGCTTCCTGCGAGCTCATCCCCACAAGCCATCCTTCTGGCCTTCAGACAAGGAGCAAGAAGGCCTAAAGGTGCAGGAACACAGTTTGTGATCAGGTCCCAGTGCCTGCCTGCCTTGGGAGCCAGGGGACATAGTGGCCTCTGCCTGAGGATCTGCCCGGCAGCACTGGGTGGAGCTGCAGCAGGGAGGAGCAAGGCACAGGGAAAAGTGGAACTTCAGGCAGAAGAGTATGTTCATACACAGCATTTTAGTTGAATCACTCTGGGAGAGACTGAGAACACTGGAAAGTGTTTGTGTGAGTCATTTATTTAATACCAAACAAGGGTTTCCATTAGAAGAGTTTAGAAATGGGGGGCATGAATCCCATGATCTCTTTTCCTCACATATTGCAATATTCTCATAAAGGCCCAAGGTTCTGTAAGATCCCATGGGAAATCTGGTGAAGAAGACAGGCAGAAACTTTATTCAAGTAATGATTTCAGATTAGAGCCACCTGAGCAAGGCAGATGGGGCTGATGTATCAGGCTGGCTCCTGCACAGGATTATTTTGCCTTACCAGCACCATGCACCCAGCACACATCCAACTGCAATAAGCTGTTTCAGAACAGCTTTGATTCTTGATGTACTGGAACACAAAGGAGGCCAGTGTAAACTTCAGATAAGCAATCACTAACTTTGTGTAAGTGATTATAACAGTACTGGATATCAGCAAGGTTATGTATAACTAGCAGAATTCCAGACAGATATTCTGGATAGGCAGATATTATGGATTTCTAATATGAGGTCAGAAGAGGACCAAAGAGAGGTGTTTGTGCTGTAAATGCAGCTATGGAAGGGGTCTCACTTATTAGTCTGGGGCACTGTTTCACACTGGAACCCTAGGAGAAGAAAGGAGATCTGCTCCTTGGCTAAGGGAGTAATGTTCCCAGTGCCAGGAAGTCATTGAAACTGAACTCCTAAAACAAAACAAAGCAGAAAAGACGTGTTGCTATAACACATGAAGCGGGATCCTGTTGCATTTTTGTGTACTACATATAATTTTAAACCTGCAGTAACTAACATTTCAAAGCTGAGGTGGCTTCAGAATATAAGCTGAGCTGTGGAGGAGCAGCTCTGTTCACATCCAGTGCTGGGACAACTCAAAATGAGTCTTTTATGGCTTTTTGTTACTATTTCAATCATGTCAGGCCACAGAAATCCCATTGTGCTACATACACATGGCAAACCAAAAAGCTCATCAGGTCAGCGACCCATGGAAACAAGCTCCCTTTTCAGTTATGCCATACAATTGAAGCACTAAGATTTTACTGATGCTACTTCCTTCTCTGTTGCCTCTTGCTCCAGAAGACAAGCACCTATTTGGGAAGACTTTCTTAATCTACTTTCAAATGACATAACAGCCACTGCAGAAAAGCATCTTGTACCAGAATAAATACCAGGATGGAAAAATTATATGAAAACACTCTATGGGTGTGCACTATTAGCAGTGTAAATTCACACCTCCCTCTGCTCCTGCACAGCAGCCATCAGGCTGTCTTCTGGTGGCACTATTCATTATTGGCTGACTCCTTGCAGTCCCAGCAGAAGGACTGCATCCAGAGGAAAGGTTTAAGAGGTTGCTTCATCTTATTGCATCAGGGGAAAGGAAAAAAATAAGGAAAAAAATCCAAGGTCCACTGTTGATAACAGGAGAGGGAAGACTTAGTTTGGGAAGAACTTTGCTCCTGATGTGGCATGTCACAAGACTGAGGTGTCTGCTGCTGTTCCAGTGCAGACAGTTGTCCTGGGTTTGGTCAGGCCATTGGCATTTCTAAAGTAAGGATCCTTCTAAGAACAGGGGAGATGAGGAACTACCCCAGACCTAGAGACTCCAGCAATGCCCCTGCCAAACAGTTTGATCTGCTGCCTAGAGAAGCTTCTCCTGACCACACTTCAACATAACAACATGAATAAGCAGAGTACCTCATGCCAGCAACATAATCAATGAATGGCCAGGTCCTAATGAGTCACATCACAGCAAAGAAAGACTGGCAGTTAAGAAAGGGAAGACTGATGTATCGATTGTGCAGTACTATGGCTTACGTGGGATGAGAGCCTCCATCCACATGTGTCTGTGTGTAACTCAAACATGCTGGTGCCAAGTGACCATCAGGTTTGGTTCCTGAGCCTAGGAAAAGCTCAGCATTTGTGCTCTGATTGGCAATATAATGTTGTTTTGGGAGAGGTAGCAACTGTGTCCCAGGGCAAGCAGAGACACCATCTGGCTTCACAAGGTTTCTTTACTGTGTCCACTGGCTCATGAGACAGGAGGGAAGCTGGCAGGGAACTGACCTGCCTACGGGCTTGTGTTTGGAGAAGAGCTGCCAGAAAGGCATTCAGCCAAGAAAAGTGTTGCATCTACTGACGTGACCCTGTTGAGATAAAGGCTTGAGCCACCTCATATCAGAAACAACCTGCCGTGACCTAACATCCAGTGCTGCAGTGGAACCCACACTGCACAGCAGCCTCGGCTTGTCTAAGAAGGGTCTCTTTGCAGCTGATCTGCACAGTCAGACCTGGAGAGTTTGATTTAGACAAAGTCTGCACAATGTCCACAGGCCAGATCAGGAGTTCTTTTGGCAACAGCTTCCAAAAGAAACGAATTCAAGATGTCCATTTGTGTGGATGCAGAACTTCTCATGCTGTCCTTGTCCTATGGAGCTCTTCGCCCCAGAAATCAAAGCCAGCACCAGATCCCAGATTCCCCTCATCAGAGATCCTAGATATCAGCTGGGAGGATGTTGTGTGCAATATGATGGGTAGAGAATGGTTTCCTCTTTTTAGTATCAGTTCTGTTTAGTAATTCATCAGAAAAGTGGTGCTGAGGGCTGTTTAGTTTTTTTCTTAACTCTATAACAGTTTTTGGCTTCACCATCAGATGTGATTAACCGCGTACTTATTTAGCATTTTGAATAACCAATTATCTCAAACCATACTTTAATCATAATGTAAGTCAGCAGCATCTCTTGAGAAATGTAAAGATAACAGCATTTAGAATGTTTATGGAAATCTGCAAATGTTTGAATTATCCCCATTAGTGCCAACCAGCAGCACCCAAGCCTTTAATAAACTTGCCTCTCTGGTCCAAAGACTCCCAAGCGAAACAGGAAAGAGACAAAGGTGTGAACAGCAAACATAATCCCTCACTTACAGGTACATAAATGAGGCACAGAAAGGGACTGCAAGAGAAAGCACAGACTTGGAATGTGACTTTGTTCCCTGGTGTGGGGAGATGGTCCCTGTGGCACACGGCTGTCTGGCACTTCAGAACACACAGTAAATGTCAACACAGGTCTGTAGGGACTGCTCCACTCATCACAGATGTAGCTTTGCTGTTGTCTTAATTTCTGCTGCTCTTTCAGCACACCAGTCTTGTGATTCCACACCAAAAATCAACACCCTTGAAAGCTCAATGCCCAGAGGAAAATGATCTGAGATGGATCCCATCTCAACGTGGAAGGAGCAAAACTGTGTTACATTTCTGAAGAAATGTTTGAGAACGTGATCTCTATTTCTGCACCAAAGTCAAGAGGTACCAAAGTACTTGAATTGTGTTATTTTTAAGGCCACCTTAAAGATAGGCTCAGCATTTTACACTGCCCTCCACACTTCAGAGGAGTACAGCCCTACACCCAGCTCTGACCCTGTGTGCATCCTGATGAGCTTTTACTTTCACATCTGGCTCTGGCTGGGATCTGTTCAACCTCTCCCCAAAAGCCGGGACTGGTTTCACTTGTTGCTGTATTCATCTGCCGGGAAAAGCCGGGAGAACCCTCCTTCCCAGCGCCCTTGCTGGGTGTGCAGTGCTCTCTGCCGGTGGCACTCGCTATTGCTCACCTGATGGGAAGTGGAAACTGCCTCCGATGGAAACGGACGGAGCTGCTTCCTTCCAGGCACATCCCCTGGGTCACAGTTCGGAAAAACCCCGGTGAACTCCTTGTTGTCAAGCTTCAAGGTGCCACCTGCTTGTAACTGCAGAAATCGCTTGTGAACAAGAGAAATGTGTCCAAAACTACAGCAACCTGGGGTAGCAAATCTCTGTTCTTCTGCATCTGATGTGCTTGGTGTCAGCTGCCATGGGACCACATCCGGGAGTGTATTCCTGACTCCTACGAGCTTTACTCACTTAACTTTTCAGTATTTGCAACGGTTATAATACTGCCTTTCCTCAAAAGGTACTGTGAGGCTGTAGTTGCCAAGGTTCTACAGACCAGCTGTAGGGGCAGAATTTCTGCTCTGAGGACATTTGGGAAAGGAGGCTGATGGGGAAGCCCATGTTCATGCACCAAGGCAGAGACTGAAGCCAGAGTGGAGAAAGTGGCTCTTTAGCAGGTCATAAACCCACAAGGGTGTGTTTGCAGAGGGATTTGCTTGGCCGGGGTTTGGAGGCAAGTTTCCTGCAGCACCTCCACTCTGCACCATGACAGCACCCTGCTGCACACAGCATGTGTCAGCTCTACAGAGGGAACTGAGTGGGGTGGGATTTTCTGTCCCATTAGTGCCCTGGCTTCTTGTGAGTGGTGAGCTGCTTGTATGTGCTGTCAGCAGCAGGAGTGAGTGTGAAAGAGCTCTGCCAAGACTGGGAGACAAATCTCTTGCATCTTTTGTTCCTCCACTTTGATGTGGAAAGACCCAGCACACAGAACACCAGCAGCCCCAGAAAAAACAAACAGATGTAAAACTCCAGTGCTTTCTTTTCCTGAGTATGCACCTCTGTCAGCCTTTATCTCTGATCCCTTCAGAGAGCAAAGGTCAGTTGGGACACATGTGAACTGCTGCCCTGGTGGAGGAAGAGGAAGGAAATGACACATTATGAACAGCTTTCTAGGCCTGTCTTGATACACTTTGTGTGTGAAGCCTCAGAGCATGATGGCAACCAGATGGTGACTAGAGACTGGCACCTATCAGAACATGGTTCCCCTTTTTGAAGCTGCTCACTTGACATCTGCAGCAGGATTTGTATGGGCCTCTGAACAATGTGCTTTTGTTTGGTGGGGCTGTACTGGAACAGTTTTTTTTCTGGAAAGTGTTAGGAGTGTTCCAGCTAACGCTGCTCATTTTCATCACTTCTGGGAAAGACCAGCCTGGCTTCTGGCCTAGGGAAGAATGGAAACACTGCTCTCCCAGCAAGCATGGGGGAATTGCGTTCTGAAATTGCCTGGACACAATGAAGCCATCAGTCATCACTTCAGAGACTTCCAGCTCTGTAACGACTTTGTTTCTCTGCCACACAGAGATGACATTTTGTTAAAGAATTGAGGATTTGTTGCAATTTAACATGCCAATGTTCTGCTTTGCTCACCATGGCCAAGACAGTCTTGGGAATAACATCTTTCACTGCTATAAAGTAACAGTTCCCATTCCAGCAGGGCAGCCATTGAAAAGCTGGATTTAAGATTCAAGGTAACTTGATTCCATTTCCATCTTTGCAATCATCTTCCAGTTTCATGCAGCCTTAACTTCTTGGTGCCTCAGTTCCTAATCCATTACCTTATGTATGACCTGTTAAACATTTGCATTCAAACACCTGAAAAGCAATAGGAAGCTAACTTTAAAACTCTTCCATAAAATTGTGTTCTTTGCTGCCTTCTCCTGGGACCAAGCACCAGACCTGCAAGCTTCTTTTTTTTTTCAGCAGTCATGAAGAATTTGCTTATTCTTTTGTTATTAAAGTGAAAGCTGAGGTTTACATGAAACCACACAACTCCTACATGGAAATGAGGCTTTTAAGTGAAAACACTGAACACTAAGTTTAAGTGGTGAGACCAGGCAGATGAGTATGAGGGGCTGAGTTATGGTTGACAGACATGAAGCTACCATGCTATAGCTCTGGTAAGAAAGGAGTAATAGGAACCATCATCAGTGTGAGAAGATACATGTAGAACGGGCATGGTGGCAACACCAGGTCTCTTGGCATACCTGTATCAATAACACTCTTTTCCTCAGCGGTTGTAACAGCATGGGATGGGACAAAGAACCTCTTCCCTGTTGACAAAGCAACCCCAGGCTTGCAACTTCACACTCATCATTTATCTTTTACAAGTCTCCTCAAGGAAGTGTGTTTAGGAGGGTTATAACCGGCGGTGCTCATGGTCAGGAAAACGCTCCAGGAATAGCAGGTATGAAATCATGTCTCCAACCCACATGCAATTCAAGCACTATTTTTAGGAAGAAGCCTGAACCAGAAGTTTAAGAGTGAGTCTTTGAGGACTTGTTTCTGTTATAAAGATGAAGATAGCGAAGTGAGCACTGCCGGAGTTTATACAGTCACATGAAATACCTGAGGGTGCCAAAGAGCCTCTTCAGTGGAATGTAGAGGCTAAAAATAGCAAGAGCATGGGAGAATGCTTGGGAAAATGCATGAGTGGTATTTACAGAGGGAGGGGACCTGGGGTGACGTGCGCACTACGAGTCAGGGCCACCGGAGCACCTCTGTGCCTTGATACCCTTACCTCTCACTTTGCATGGACAATGGCCACTGTGGCCTCACTAATCAGGCATCTGAGCATCACCTGCCTCAACACTGTTATTCCAGAGGCTGCAAGGGGGCTGCTCTTGATTTATGCACGTTTAAAGAAAGCAGGTCCTTTAACTGTCCTGCATGCAGCTCAGTTACAGCATAGAGGGGGATCTCTAGGTTGTATGCTACAGAATTCATGGACGGGGGTGGAGAAAACACAGAATAGAGGGGAGGAAAGAAGTGCAGCCACTGCCACCCTCCAGCCCCACGCACACACATATGCACGGGCACTCTCCCTGCCTGCACTTTCCTTTCTCAGTCCTGGCACACCGGCGTGTAGAGTTCACCCCATGCTGAGAGCTGTGTCCCGGCACGGTCCCGTTTCTGCCGGCCCTGCACTCGCCCGCGGAGCCCCCCCGCGTCCCGCCCGGCTGCAGAGGGCACCAGAGCACCGGGGAGGGCCCGGCGAGGGCCTGTCCCTGCTGAGCTGCCAGCTGGACCGGTGCGGGTGAGGGGGTCCCTGCTTCGAGCCCCGCTCCTGCCCCGGCACACCCCGGGAGCCGCAGCACAAAGGGAGGGCAGGCGGGGATTTACAGCCTGAGGGACTCTGTCCAGGTGGCGGCTGCAAGCCACAACCAGTAGCAATAAACACATTGGCTCAACCAGCTCGATCTCTTACTCAAGTGGTTTCCCGGACTGGGAAAAAAGGCAGAATTGTGCAATGCTGTCGGGCAGCTGTTCGCTCACTGTTGGTCACCTCAAGGCTCAGGGGATGGCACTAACAGTCCTGCATGCTGCCCATCCCTAAGAGAACCTCAGTGACTGCAGGCAAGCTCCACTGCTTTCCATCGAAGTTTTCCCAGCTCTTGGGAACAGACGGGAGCTGTCCTGGCCATCCAGCACACATCTCCTGGACAACTCAGGTCAGAGCCTTCTCCTGCAATTCCTGACTGTGTTCCTGTTCTTTGCTATCGTGATCCCAGGTAATAACCAGAAGGGAGTGCCCAGTGATGTGGGGATAAGCTAGCCCAGTCCATTTCCTGATATTAAGGCAGGGTCAACAGTTTCTTCTATCATTTCACACTTGCAGAGCATTTCCCAGGCTACAGATGAAAGAGCTGCATGCACTGGCAGCTCTGCCAGTGACCCACAGATGAAGACAGACACCAGCTGTCCTTTCCTTGCTGTCTGTCCTGGGTCCTGCAAGGTTTTGAGCAGCACTTGTCCCTAAAGCCAGTGCAGGGCCCAGCCTGGACTTCTCAAAGTTCCTCTAAATAGGAGACATCAGGAAAAATTACTGCTAATGAAATAATGAACCTTTCCAGAAACCTGGTGAAAGAGCCAGGCAAGTTTTATCAGCCCTGGCTTACAAGGAGATCACAAGATCACCTGTGAGATATGTCCAAAGCTAAAGATCTTGCACAACCAGAAGGGAAGCCAGGACTGCATTCCTCTCCTAGTGCCATACTGTGATAACCCCCAGGGAGTGCATTGCCTCTAGACCCAGCCTGCAGCAGCACCTCGCTCTCTTGGTAGAGTTCCCTCTTTAATTCACTTTCTACAATACAAATTCTCTTTAAAACATGTTGGAAGCATGTGCTTTCTCCACACTGCTTCACCTCTTCCACACCCCATCAAGGAAACACCCCATATTTTTGTATCTTTGTTTGCCTGCACTATTTTCACTTAATTCACCAGGACATCCGTGGTTCCTGGGAAGAAAATGTCTCTTCCAGTAGGGTGGTGGTATAGGAGGTTGATGTGAGGCACTGCTCAGCAGTGTTCTCCCTAATTCACACAAGTTAAATAGCATTGCTCATCTGTCCAGACAAAAAAAGGCTGTTGTAACATGCTTACAACTGTCACTTCATCCTAGAAAACACTACTCAAGGGAAAACCCCACAGTAACTATTCTGCATCTCCTGGTATTTTTATTTCTTGTTGTTGTGGTATCTTTTTGATTTCTCTGCATATAATTGCCTCATGTATGTACCTTTGAAGCACCTGTTAAAAATAAAGGGTTAAATAACAATACTCTCTGTGCAGCAGATGCCTGTTGGGATGACTTGGCTAAGTGTTCTGCCTCTCCATTATTCACCAGCTTCCACTAGCCTGCTCTCAGCAGGGATGCTGTATGTGGGATTAAAGGAAGCAAGGAAACAAGAACAGAAGTCAGGTTTCCCTGGCAGCACAGTTTCTGTGCCTCTGTGTGTCTTCCTTTATGTGTCTCACAGAATAGCAATAGCCTCTACAGAAGAGAAAAATAAATTATGCCTTAATTAAGCCCTTTCTGCTTTTCTTATGTCCCCAGTGAGGGAAGGCTGTGTCAAACTACCTGCATCCATTTAGCAAAAAACCCTGTATATTTACAGCCTGAGACCCTTGGCAATACTCTAAGGTAGATGAGTCCCTACACACCTGACACATTGGAGTCCTCATGGGTGTTTTTCCCTTGCTCCAGGTGCAGACAAACCCTATGTGCTTTTCTCAGTTCAGCTGCTAATGCATAACTGCACTTTTAATTCCTCTCTGTATTTCCTGACTGCTTATCTGGGAGCAAAGCTTCTTTGTTTGGGGATGTCCTCTTGTCCTGGCTGACTGCAAGAGCCTGGATGAGTGGATTTAAGGAATGGGCACAAGAGGGAACAGCCACTCATTTCCACTTTATCTCTGAATGGCCACGCAGCCTAACACAATTGGCAGGGCTGCCTGTGGAACATTTCAGATATGTCATAGAATGATAGAATAGTTAGGGCTGGAAAGGACCTTAAGATCATCCAGTTCCAACCCCCCTGCCATGGGCAGGGACACCTCCCACTAAACCATGCCACCC
>JASSUY010034767.1:105703-118065 GCA_032466535.1 Forpus xanthops
CATGTTCATTCTCTCATCAACCAACACCCCCAAGTCCTTCTCCTCAGGGCTGCTCTGAATCTCATCTCCACCCAAACCGTAGCTGTGCCAGGGATTGCTCCTACCCAGGTGGAGGACCTTGCACTTGGCATGGTTAAACTTCATCAGGTTGTCAAGTAATTCTATGAGCAAAGAGCAATCTGGATCTTGTGGTTAACTGTGTGCTCCAAACAAAGCCTTTCTCATGGGTGGGACATTGATGAGAACTTCTCTTTGGTGTCTGATCAGTAATGAGTTCATGCTACGGCTTGACACTTTCATTATAAGGTTATCTTCCCCAGGCAGGTAGGGACCTAATTCTCTCTGATATCTTCTCCTTTCTATGAAATTTGCTTGAAATCAGTTAACACTTTATCAGGGAGTCTCATGAGCTGTTTTGATGTACCCAGGATTCTCACAAGGACAGGCAGGAGGCCACATGGAACAGAGGTCCCTGCACTGCGTCCTCATGCACAATCCACCTCTTACCCATATGTCTCACTCCCTTAGACAGTGGTTTGGCCTGATAAGTGCCTGTGTAATGACTGATGTCATCAGAAACCAATCTGGATTAATGCCTCTACACATCACCCTGTAAAAAAAAGTATGAAAAAGTTAAGTCTGGCCTGCTAAAAGATGGGTTGAAATGCTCTGACCACATCACAGGAACAACAATTAACAAGGCAAAATGTCCCCTGCCATAGCCTATTTCCAGCCCTCCCTGTGCTGCTGTGCTAAGCAAAGCAGCCTGTTTATTTTTCTAGCACAAGCTGACCTTCCATGCAGTCAATATCTAAAACACATTGTCTGAGAAGAGAGGGATCACAACATTGCATTATGCAATTCTATGAGTGCACCCAGGCATGTGGCAATGCAGACTGCATCCACTCCTGCTGACCGCCTGTGATTTCACATATGCTGGAACCGGTGTGTCTTGAACTGTGGATTCTTTGCAGATGACTTTATCTGCTCAGCACAGAGCTGGAGGCAAAACTGCACCATGACACCCTGAACAGCTCCCTCATCATGCAGCTCTGGGCATGGCAGAGCAGGAAGATGTGAGCAGAAACATCTGCAGCTCTGGTGATCCAGAGGGACCAAGGCTGATAAGCAGAGTTGGGCAAATTTCTCTAACAACCTTTCTGATGGCTTGGGATGTAGAAAAATTACAGGGAGCATTGGCTGGGCTATAGTCCCAAGCTTCACAGCATAGGGAACAGCACATGTTATTCTGAAGGATCTAAGACAGCCAACACTGCTGAAATTCAACAGACATCACTTTGTAACAGAAGTAAGATCTGCAAAGGACCATATGGGTCCTTTCATAGCTTGAACACCTACAAAATTATTAGCAAGTCCAACATCCTGATTATCCTCCATGGAAACACTTGAATGCTTGTAGTTCTGATATTTCAGAGTTCTTGTTTTAAATGTGAATAATTCTGGGTAAATCCTAGTGGTTATGGTTTGAGGGGAGCTTTCTTTGTTTCGTGTCTTGGTAAGATAGGCAATACAACCAAGCAATGCTGCTGAATTTGCAGAAGTATGCAAACCCCAGAGATAATGCAGAACTACAGCGTTAACAGGTTAAAACTGGAAAGAAGTTCACAGATGGATGGGAGCTGGAGACATTCTGTTTAATCAGCCATGACCGCAAGCCCAAAGAGAAAAAACACGAAACACTGACAATACTTGATCTAAGCTCTGACTTCATTTAGCTCACAGATTGTGTGGAGTAACTCCATTAAACCAATGAGATTCTTTTTCATTCTGCTCACTGTAATGGGCAAAATCTGACCTTCTGAAAAGTATCCTGGGAAGCACAGATGTGGATCACCTCTGCTCTTTTCATCCTTGTAATTTTAAATCCTAAGTGCTCAATATACAGTTTGAATAGACAGAGGAAACATGATCATCTCTACTTCAGGGAGGAGGCATGCAGATTAGATGCTCTGCCTGCAGCTATGCTTTCTGAAAGAGCCAGGAACTGAAGCAAACTGGTCCAGTCTCAGTACCTCAAACACAGGGCCATCACTCCCTTCTGAAATCCTGATTATACTCACTGAAAGCTGAAGTAAT
The DNA here is from genome assembly GCA_032466535.1 of Forpus xanthops. Classification (NCBI taxonomy): domain Eukaryota; kingdom Metazoa; phylum Chordata; class Aves; order Psittaciformes; family Psittacidae; genus Forpus; species Forpus xanthops. The sequence continues at coordinate 107,801 of JASSUY010034767.1, forward strand.
GGAAAGATGTACTCCCAATAACCCTCAAGCTACAGTCACAGGCTTTCCTTTCACTGCCTAAATAAAGTTTTCCCTTTGTTCTTCACACATAAAAACATACTCTGACACCAAGAAGAGATGGATTTACCAGGATGAATCTGTTGGTTTTGAAAGCCTTTCTTAAGGCTTTCCCATGGGAAAGAAACACAACACGCTGCTTTGTGCCAACATCTCCTTTCCCTTTAACTGTGATTTTATTCATAGGAAAAAGGGGGATCAAATTGAGCAAAGAACAAACAGAAAACTGCATCAAATAGTAGAAACATGAGCACCTGCAATGTGAGAGACACCACACTAGTGCACCGGCCCACCACACTGCTCTATTTGATTCCTTGTACACTGCCACCTTCCCCTCATGACTTAGTGCTTATGCTTTGGGTTACACCAGTGGTATTGGTAAATTTTATAGGAGGAGGGCTGCCGCAAATACATCATATTAGTGTAACGCAAGTGATCAGAAACAAGGAGAGTTGGCAACTCAGAATCTCCTGTGTGGTACTTGGAAATGCATTGGCTATAAAAAGAGTGGAGAATAAAAACAAGGAAGGAAGCAGGAGAGGCACGCAGATGGCTGTTGTAGGACTGGTGTCACTCTACTTCACCCAGAAACAAATTCCTCCCTGTGTTTTTAGATAGCTTTGCAAAGAGGATGTGCTGGTATTACTTCCTGACACTGGGGGGTTGTTATCGTGTGTCGAGAGACAGCATTCCAGAGAGGCAGAGGTCTGTGTAAACTGGTTGTCATCCCCAAGCACAGACAGATCCAACTTTGTGCTTGCCTCTTCATGATATCAAGCTAAGACTTAAAGCTTTCTCTCTTCCTTTAGATGAGTGCCCAAGCTCCCATAGGACACACCACATGGGAGACAAGGAAAAGGTTTGTTTTCTTAACGCAATTCCTTTCTATGTTGGTTTTTTTTTTTTTTTTTTTTACAGGTGTTTGCTTTGAGAGAGATTTCTCTCTCCCCTGCCAGTATGCTCAGAAAATAGAGTGGCACCAATTTCAGAACTTGCAGTTCGAATTCCTGACTTCTCAGTCAGAGGCTGTGAATTGTCTTCTTCTAGTGATAAGCAGGTCATTCAGCCTTGCGGCTTCTGCTCACAACCTGACCATGAGCTAACTGAAGTCATGGGAGTTTGTCCCCTGGTTCTGAACTGGGCCTACACAGCTACTTACAGACTGAAAGAACAGTGCCCTGTGGAAGTACAAAGTCTTTTGTGTCAGCTTTTTCAACTCTTCTAATGAAAATAACTTACAGTTCGGGTGCACAGAGATCATTCCAGTGGCAAAAGCTGGGTTTCTTCTCCCTTTCTTCCATGAGCAGAGTGAGACAATCCAGAGTGAGAAAATGTACTACAAGAAGCTCTGATTTAGCAAAATACTGGTGCCTGTGCTGGTTTGTGCTGACTTCCAAGGCAGCGCCTAGGCAAAGCCCAAACAACAGCAATTCAAATCAAATATTAACTTGACTTCAATGTAAATGTTTCTGTCATACTGATCGCTGGAGCACTTAAGTATGGACTGAAAATGAAGTCCATAAGCATTCATGCAACATTCCGAGTAAAACTACTTTACTCTGCTAAGACCTCTGTCCTTATTGTGATCAAGTGCTCAGGTCTTGTCAGGCAATTCTGACCACCAGAAAACAATGAAGACCTTTATCCTGTGAACTGCAGGAGCAGGCAGGATCCAGTGCATGCTGGCTGCTGCTCAGCTGCATCAGTTCTTCAGTTTTGCAGTGACAGCAGAAGTAAAGAAACATGTGAGCTGCTGGATCAAGAAAAACTAAGCTCAAATAGGAGGGAAAGTGGTAAGGGTTTACTTTGTCCTTTCCTGTACATTTGTCTGCCATGAATGCAAAGGGCTTCCTATTTGGTGCTGTGGGTGAGAGCCAGAATTTTCAGCCTTTGGCTCGGCTGCTGCCAGCATTCATGTTCTGCTTATCTTGCTTCCGGTGCAACCCATTTCCAGAGATGGTGTTCTTGAGAAAGTCAGTGATTGTGGTGGAAACTAAGGAAGAAGAGTTAGAAAACCAAGAGACTGAAGTCTAATGCTGACAAGAACTGGCCATGACCATTATCAGCAGGATTAGATGTGCCTTTGTGCAAAACTGGGGCAGCTGAGCCCTACCAGCCTAGCAGCTCCTGACAGAATTAGGGTAGTGAGCCAGGCTGTGCTTTCCAGCACTTTCTGCCTAAGGAGATTTTCTAAAATCAGAGCAATGCCACCCACCCCAGGTATCTGGAGGAGCCCCAGCAGCAGGTTATGCTCTGGGAAGCAGGCAGAAGAGCAGAACTGCAGCACTGAGTTTGCAGTGGGACTGTAGGGTGCCCGCACAGCTCCAGGAATAAAAGCTTGGCCACCGCAAAATGAGAATCAGTTCAGAGCTGGATTCCTAAATCACCTTGTTACATATGTGCCCTGATTCAGCAAGTCACAGAGCTGTATCTCCAAGCCTGACGCTAGCACAACAGCTTGTGTTTAAAAATCTTGGCTGAGTCAGGGCCAGCATCAGGAACTATAAGGTAACACTGTGCAGCTCAGTTTTATAGCCAGGGCTTCAGATTGTTTAGACCTTACCCATCCTGCCTCCCCAGAATGTTTCAGAGCACTGAAGCAGGACCATGAAGTGCTGAAAATTATCAACCATAAATATAACTAACAGTGTCTGCTAGTGCCTGTTGCAGGCAAAGGTCAGTCAGAGTGTCAGCACAAGCAGCTCAAAAGCTTTTTGACACAAAGGGATCATAACTCAGCTTTCTGCACGTATGGTTTTATATTGCCTCTATTTGTCTGAAATGGTCGATTGTTCAAGATTACATTCTGACTACTATGATTGCATGTTTAGGAATACCATACATTATAACCACGGGACCAAAATGGAGAGCATTTGTACTATGCTATGCTTTCAACATAAGGAACTTGAGTCAAATGTTGCTGTAAAAATAATGCCCATTGGATTTTGTACAGACTTTTACTGTGTTGGGGTGGACTTGCAGAGCATGTGGTTCACTATTTTCTGTAGCATCATTAGGAAAACATTCATTTGCATGTACATTTGGGCTTGGTGGGTAGCTTGGGCAGTGACTAGCTGCTGTGTGAGAAGTTCAGTACATGCATGAAACCCTGGCTCTTTACAGTGACTGAGACAAATGTATGCATTTGAAGGAAGTTTTGCATAGTCTTGCACGGAAAGTTTAGTTTATCTTATTACTTCTTGCACTCATGCTGGTTATTAGCTGGTTAATTCACGGACGCGCTAAATAGCTTAAGTATGGTACGAGTACTATGATCCACAGTCTGAGCTGTATGCAGAGTTCCAGCAGGGATTTGGATAGCACAGGCACTTAAAGGTGATTTTCAAAAGAAAAATAAAGTTAGAAATATTTGTCTGCAGGGAACTCAGGTGTACACAGTCTCAGGGTATTTTAAGGACATCTATTCTTACTTCTCTTTCACCTGACAAACTCCTGTTTGACCAACATTCACTATTTATAAACATACCATCAAGGGAAGACTCCTGGTACAAAGGTTTAGTGACTGTTCACACCCTGATGGGAAGGGAGTATCACTGTGTGAATATGAATGGCCCCTTATTGGCATCTCTTGTGCTACCACAGTCAAGGCAACAAAAACTTGCAAGGGCTCACAAACCAAGACACAACCCTCCTTTATGTCAAGAATTTGGCCTACAAGTTGTCAAAGAATAAAAGGGATGGTACTTTTCTTTGTCTTCTACTTATGAGCCATAGAATCTTCCGGCTGCTTTTGCTTTCATTTCAGTCTGACCTGCCCTCTCTCCCCAGGCTTTGTTTCAAATAAAGCATCCAGTGGATGCCCAGCCACGGTTTCTCTGTGCCCTTCAATGCTGTCCTCTGAAACTTGAATCTCAGTCCACTGGTTACCTTGAGACCTGACCAAGTTTTCCACACCACGGTACACAGAGCCTTCATTCCCCAGGGACTGTACTGGCTTGAACAGAGCCCTGCACACAGCTTGTTTTGCAGCTCTGTGTCTCTGCAGCATTCTGCAACACTGAATGAAAGGAAAGGGTTACGGTTTTTAGCTAGTTCTGAAAAACAGGGTGTCACTGTGAGACAGAACTAAAATAAGAATGAACTCAGACTGTACTTCTTTAGGATATACAGTATTTTCTACAGATCTTCCCTTCAAAATTGCATTCTGTCTTTGACATACAACTATTCTACTGTTTTATAGAATCTAATTAATACTTAAATAATGTCATTAAATTGCTAGACCAGAAACTAAGATTCTTCTTTTCAATACGTTTTTCTACCAAACAACTTAGCACTACAGAACTCATTGTGAACAAAGGAAAAATGCCAGACCCTAATCAGCACGCAGCAGGGATGGGTCATGAGTACATTTATCTTTCTTCTCACAAGCCTCCCCTGGATAAAGGAAATGCCCTAATACTCAAGGCATCTTGGACACCAGATGGCTGATTATTAGACATTTTATGAAGAGGAAGGAAGTCAAGAGAAACAGCCTGAATTTTCATGGTACTGTAGGGACAGAGGAAAGGAAGGCAGAATGAGAACCTAATCCAAAACTTACCAACTGGGAAGACACTGATTTTAAAGGACTTGGAATTGGAAGGAACAAAATATCTGTGTTTGCTTTTCCTTCTGCAGATTAATTCTCAAGTCATCAAGAGCTAGAATGATTGATAGGTGAATAGTGTCCTTTCTACTATCATCACTGCAGTGAACTATAGCTGATCTGTTTTTTTTTTTTTTTTTTTTTTTATAGGGGATAGGTTTGAGTTTTTAAATAATCACAATAATGTTGCAAATTTCCTTTAGACTACCTGCAGGCTTTCCATAGACCTAGTATCAGTAGAGCAGGAACAGGCTGTGATTCCCACACAGTTACTTGCAGAATTCCACCTCCTATGAAGGAGCTCAATAGGCAATGCCAATAAGATGCATTTGGGCTGCACTAATGCAATGGAGGGACACAGCTACATCAGATGTGCAAATGAATCTTGGGAAGAATGAAGATGCTGGATCTAGTGGTCTTCGTGGTCCTGCTCCTCCCATTGAAAGGGATGTGGATCATCCAGAAGGCCCTGCTGAGCCCAGAACAGCCTTCTTGCTAAGTATGTGATGAGAGACGTTACAAATTGCTTGAGAAATGTATGTGCCCACTTTTGAGGAATTGCACATAAATATGTGGAAGAAGGGCTGCAGAACTGGAAATGAAGCCTCCTACAGAATATGAGAACTGGTGCTAAAATCTCTTTCCACACAGAAAAGGCTGCATCAGAAGCCTGGGTCTTTCTCCCTTTTGCCAGAAGAACTGGCACTGACTCAGGGTTTTGCTGACAGAAGTAAGGCACACTGGGCTGTGAGGAGCATTTTCTCATTTTGCTATTCAATATAACTACATTACCAAAACCCCAAGCACAGGGTGAGCCCTACACAGGGTATACACAGCAGAGTCTGGACTCACATCCTGTTCACAGGCCTGTCACATCAAAGAAATCCAGGAGCACGTGGTATAATGTGAACAGATGATTAATCCATCCAATTCCTTTCCCTCTATTTAAAACAACAACAAGAAAGAGCTTGGGGAGTGAAGCTAATAGCCACGTGGAGTAACAGCTGGAAAACATAATGATGGACCTTGAGCCTTATTCACAGAGATGAAAGAGGGGCTGTTGTGATGCAGCTCAGCAGAGTGCTAATGACAGAGGTAGCGGCAACTCAAACCTTCAGCTGCATTTCAGTCTCAGGGCTGTAATCTCCTTATGCAATACACTTGACAAAGCTCTCTTGTGCAACACGAGCCTGCTTTTTCCATTACAGTGTATACTCCCTCCCGTGTCACACTGAGGGCTCCAGGACTTTGTTTACTTACTTATTTATTCATTTATTTATTATTTTTACCCTTATAACATTGAACCGAATGAACTGGTTGTCTTGCTGCAGATAAACCAAGCACAAGGAAGCTATGCTTGCAGGGAGGGGTGTGCCTGCCTGAGGGGATGAGCAAAACCCCACCTGCTGCTGCAGTGTTTTCAGAGGTAAAACTGCCTAATTATTTTTTATTACCCCTGTGTTGTTTTATTAACCAAATATTTGTCTTTTTGCCTCACACACATCTAATGCCAGTATACAAATTGCACAAGGGGATTATGCCAGCATGAGTCAATCTTGGGTGTGTTTATCCTCAGAGAGGCATAAGCCTCTGTTTCTAGAGGCGGGTGTTTCTTGTCCCTGTTAGACCTACGAATATCCTTCCCCAACAGAATTTGTCACTTTTCCCTGCTGGCATGTCTGTTCCTAGAATAAGCCCCACAGCCTGGCAGGCCTCCAAGTGGGGTGGGGGCTATGTCCTCTGGGACTGCCATTATTTAGTATTTACATTGGAGCAGCGCCTAGAGGCCTCTAGCTGAGATCTAGGCGTTGCTGTGCAAGCAGAGAGTAAAAGACACTTCCTGCCCCAAACAGTTTATAGTCTAAACAGAGGAGACTGGTGACAAATAGCAGACAAAGAGGCAGCCTTATTGCGACACAGCTAATGCTAAGGCAAGGCTGCAAACCCCATGAGATTTTTCTAAAAATAAGTAAGTTTTCTGCTTGTATTATAGACTATTAAAATGTGTGCAAGCTTTGTTAAAGGCAGAAAGTGTTGGTTGCTGTAGCAGTTGCAGTTCTTACTCACGTGACTCCAAGAGGTGAGGTCTTGTAAAATGAATGCATTGCTCCAGTGATCCTCCTTTCAGTCTCAGTTCAAAGGTCCTTTCTGTTCACCTGTCTACAGAAAACATTGAGTGTAACTACATAGCAAATTTCTTGTGTCCTCCTTCTGTGGAGCAGGAATTGTTTCTCTTACATTGCCCAAGCACAGTGGGTTTTCGCCACCCATGAAAATGATCTTTAAGAACAACCGAGATATTTAATTTGCACACCTCTCAGCAAACAGCCCTGTTTCCTATATCTATCGCTATCTCACTGGCACATCTAGTGTGGATTTGTTGTTCCATTCCTTAATTTTGACCTTGCCATTTTAACTGGCAGAAGACTCCTATTAAATCCCTGGGTTCTCTAATGACAGGTGATAGAGAAGAAGTTAAAAATATGCAGACAGAAAGGAGTGGGTGTTTCACCTGCCCAAGGTGGTGTCTCCTGTAATTTGTTCATGAACTCAAATGTGCAGCTGAGCAGGAACAACTCTGTGGACCTATACAAAAGAAGTTCTGGAAGGTGCAAGCCAAATGTTAAACCGCTATGAACTGGTCTGGTTCAGCTGCAGGGAATAGAGCCATTTAAACTACAGAAAATAATGAGGATTTGCCCCATGACCACCATCTCACCATCTTCACTCTCTCTGTATATCCTAAAAAGATTATACAGCAGCAGGCCTAAAAATAGGACTTAAATTTCTCAACTTCACAGCAGACAAGCATGCCAGAACTCCTGTGTGTTATTGTGCTGCACTGCAATGAGAGGAAAGGAAAGGGAATACTCTTACAGTCTGTGTAGGAGGAAGCCTTTGAGAAGAGTCATCGGTAATAAAGGCCTCTTTTATCTGAACCACCGAACATTTCAGCTCTTCAAATCCCAGGTTTCTATTATGTGTTAGACACATCAAATAGAGTAATTCAGTCTCATCATCTAAATTCAGTGTTGTGATAGCTAAATGAAATTGGGGCAAGCTAGCTAAAAAGGTAATAGGAGCTTTTCTGAAAAGCAGCATGTGAAATGCATCAGTGCTTTTCCTTCTTCTGGGAAAAAAGGGCTCTGTTTTTCCCCAGTGAGCTTGAGGGGCCTTGATATGGTGCATAGGGCAGGATTTGGCAGAGCTGATTAGCAAGGGCAGGACTTCATCATGGCAGGCAGCAAGGGAAATTTTGTGTCCCAGAGAACTTGTGTGGGCAGAAGACACATACCTCAGCATGACATCTGTCCAGTAGTCACCTTGGGTGACGCAGGCTGTAACTCTGTGGGACATCAGAGGTTGCAGCCCTGTGTTAGCCCAGCTCTGTCTCCACCTCAGCATGGGGCAATGGTTCAGTGCTCGCCTCTGTCCCTTCTTTCAGCTGTGCTACCAGAGTCCCAGGCTCTCCCTCACATGTGAGCAGCTCACCTGTATGGAATCTGCTTCCATAGAAGAGCACTTAAGGATTCCCCACTTCTCCTGTGAACACAACAGCTGCATGAACACAAAGTCTGTGTTCGTTCAGCAGCGCTGAGCAGGCTGGGAGTGCATAGCGTGTGTGGAGTGTTTAGTCAGCACATTTTTCCATGCAGGCCCGCAGGGCAGTCTTGTAGCTGCGACTGGAATGCTGCCCACTTATGGTAGCCAGCTAATGAGGCCGGCACTCCCAACACTGAGCAAACGCAGAGAATGCCAAGTATCCTGTGATGTACAGCCCACAATTTTCCTAGTCTGCTTTCTTATGCAATAAACTTGGCTTCTTGTCTGTTAGCAAATGGATGCTCTCAGGTGGGTATACAGAGAACGCCTACAAGAATAATATCCCTGTTACCACTATTTCTTGGTTCCATGGCCACCTGTACTTGAGGAATTTGGACTGTCAAAGTTCTACAAACTAAAACTTCCAGTGCTGCTAAGAGGAGAGGAGGTTGATAAGTCTTTTTCACAAGGTCAGAAACATGGATGAAATAAGCAAAGTAAGTTACTTTCCCCAAACCACAGGACTCATCAGATGGCAAACTAATTAAACCCTAATCCAGCAAAGCCCTTAGTGCGTATGACATTTATAGCATGTGAATAATGACAATGAAATCAAATACTTAACCTGACCCACATTCTTGAGAAAATTACTAAACAGCATATGCCACACTACTTGATGCAAGTGCACACCAACTAATGTGGATTCCAGTAACCATCTGATCATGAGAAAAACAGTTCAGTGTCAGACAATCTGCCCTGCTCCACTGCCTCATGTCCTATATTCACGGTTTCCCTCTCCCCCCCCCCTTTTTTTTTAATACATAAAAATCTCCTTTTTATTGCCACATGTGGCTCAGGTATCATTTTAGCTTTTAAAACCTGGTGTCAATCTCCTCTAAACTGAGAAGGCTATCTTCATCTGTCAGCAAAACACAATGAAATGGCCTTTCCGGATCCCTCGCTTCAGATGAACAGTCCTAATTCTTCTAATAACGGTGAGATGTGCAGTTCCTGCACCAACACCTCCGTCCTGTGAGTCCATCAGTCAGGATACGCAAGCAGTGCACCTGTAAGGCAGTTATCTGCACCCTTTTTCTCGCGTTTCCACTGTGAAAGCTGAAACCAGTGGTTCACAAGGCCTTAATAAAGTCCCTCCAACTCATGATATGAATGAGTCCAGACGACTATTGCACTCAAGTGTTGACATTCTCTAAAAGTTGTTCATAATAACGCCCACTTCATATACAAAACCTACACTCAGTCTTTACCAAGTAAAGATTTACATCAAACTAAACATGTACCTGATCGATTTATTCAGTAGTTGGGAAAGGCTATTTTAGGAAAACTCTCTATGGCCTTAGTAGGTGACCTTTTTCTAGCTGGCACTGGGTTTGTGTAATAGGGTCATCAGCGTCCATGAACTCAGTAACAGCCCACGCCACACCACAGGCTGCAGCTCCACTGCCTGCACCAAACCACCCCATCCAGGAAGGCACAAGGGGCACCTGTGGACACACACAACGCCATTTTTGATGCTGTTTTTAACCTCTGGACTTCCAAATCCTCTTACTGCTTAGTGCCTGCAGGCTTGCGTTGTGCTCCAGCGCCAAGAGGTGTGAGCAGCTTGGGTGGACACATTGCCCACAGCGAGGGGCTGCACCCTCCGGCAGCGCCTGCACAGCCCTGGGCGGAAGGCCAGGCCCAGCGCTGCCCCGACCCTTCTGTCCTTCAGCGGATCACTGGCGAGGCTCCATCAAGGCGAGCCGCAAGTGGTGACATACCTGCAGGAAGGCTAAGAGGAGAAGAGGGAGGCGCTGAGACGGCAGCAGAGGTACTGAGGCGGGCGCTGAGGCGGCTTTTAAGGCGGGCACTGAGGGAGGCGGAGGGAGACTCTGAGGCGGGCTCTGATAGGCTGAGGCGGGAAGAGGGAGGGGCTTAGCGGGCCTGAGGCGGGCTCTGATGGGCTGAGGAGGGCAGTGGGAGGGGCTTAGCGGGCCTGAGGCGGGCTCTGATGGGCTGAGGCGAGCAGAGGGAGGGGCTTAGCGAGCCTGAGGCGGGC